>JAJOOO010001078.1:0-85667 GCA_029582685.1 Solanum piurae | reverse complement strand
ATTTGTTCGAATATATTACTTTTTCGCATTTCAGTTCATTACAGTAGCACTCTCAGTTTCCTCTGGACTTGGCTAATTTCTTGCTTATTCAGTATGCAATTTGATAAGTTGAATTCATTCTTTGTTGGGTTCTGCTACGTCGTATTGACTATGCAGAGAGAAACTAGATGCCTTCTTGCTTCACTCAATGGAAAATGACTTGATAAGTGATGGAGTTGTTGCACAAGATATAACTCAGGCATCTTCTTGCTGGCATATTCGTGAGGTTATCACTCTTTACTTGACAAGTAATCTGATACATAAGCTTGCATTTGTAATCTCTCTCTCAGAAAAAAAAGCTTGCATCTGTAACTTGTGATATTCTACTATTCAGAGTTTTGATGAGTAAATATTTTTTTGGAGAATGAAAGGATGCATAATTTAAGAAGTAAATATTCCGTCATCACTAAAGTAGGGCTGTTCAAAAGTGGTAACCACCATATAGAACCTTCAAGATCCCTAAATTAAATTATAGTTTTCCAAAAATATCATCCAGTCATCTATGCAAGTGAGAATATTATGTGATCTCCACAATAAATAAAAACAATTCCATCTTTAATTTGGGTAAAGGAGTTCTGTGTCCCTTACAAATCTCTGTTATTAGAAACTCTGTTACTATTATTAACTTTCGTCTGGATCACATTTTTTCAACTCTTCCATTTGTAGATTTTATAGTAGCTGCACCTGCTTTTTATAAAATTGTCAAGACTCAAGACCTATATGTCATCTTGAAAGTTTTACTTGATTAGAACCAAGATATCTGCATCTCCTTCAGTAATGAATAACTGATGAAAACTTTGCCCTATCACTTACTATTATGTGTTAGAACCATGGATTTGAAGGTTGTGCACGCACCACCCTCCCCAGACCCCTGGATTACATTGGGATTTTTGTTGTTGTTGTAAATTTATGTTAAAAAAATGCACATTTTCATGTGGTATGAGTCTGTTCATGTCTTGATAAATAAAGGTGTTAATCTTTATATTGTAGGGTATTCCTGAAGCTTTGATGAAGGCAGGAGGTGTATATAAATATGATTTGTCAATACCAGTTGAAAAGATGTATGATCTTATTGAGGAAATGGGAGTCCGACTTGGTAAGAATGTCAAAATTCTTGCTTCGCTGAAAGCATGTTCCATTTCATTCTTAATAGTGTGTCTGGATTATTTATGGGATCAATTCTTCTTAGTGCTTCCTTAATTAGGACTCAGTTTTTCGCTTTCGCCACAGACTCAATTCCAAAAAATAAAAATAAATTCCTTTTCAAAAATCATGACTCAGTTACCTGCAGAAAAAGTAAATGCACAGTTAAATTTGAATGTCTCATTCAGAGATGCCATTTATCATATTTGATGCTTTCATTTTTATCCATCTCTCCATTTTCTGTTGAATCGACAATTTTAGGGGCATGCCATCTGTTAATAGTAACTAACAAACTCAGAATTTAATGTTTGTTTTAATTGAAATTTTGCAGGTGCTTCAGCAAAAGTAGTCGCTTATGGTCACCTTGGGGATGGAAACTTACATCTTAATATCTCAACTCCTCAGTATGATGATAAGGTACTGCCTTGGCCTTCTTGCTTCTCACTAAATTTTATTAGTTGATTATCCCATTAATTGGATATGTTGGTTCCAGATTTTATCACAGATTGAGCCTTTTGTTTATGAATGGACTTCTAAGCACAAAGGGAGTATTAGTGCCGAACATGGCCTTGGACTGATGAAAGCCGATAAAATCCATTACACCAAATCACCTGAAACTGTAAGACCAGTACTTTTAGTTTATCATTTAAACAAAGTGACATCAGTACTACTGAGTCTTCTGTCAGGATGTAGTGTTTGGAAGCACCAATTGTCGACACATCTCAATATACAAAGTTCTCATTTCTTTCAACGCCAAAAGAAGTATCACTAGTTAGGAAATACTGAAATTTCATGTAGATACATATTCTTTGCATGATGCCCAAGAGAATTTACCCCAAAATGCAGTAAATCCTCAGTATTTTCTTTCTAGACATTCTGGAATAATGTGACTAAGTTCAAGAGATGTGATGAATAGTAGTTCTTTTCATAGGTTAAGACTGGATGGGGATAAACGATCATCTATGATGGTGTACTTTTATGTGTACTGACATCGAGCCCTTGTCTCCCTCAAAAGCATCATGTACTGAAAAAAACATGAGCTTGCTGAAACATCTCTGCAGACACCCATCTAGCCAGCATGTTTAATATACTGTCTTCAAGTATACCTACTAATAGGTTCTAAACCAAAATAATACAATAAAAGAACGGAATGTGGATATTGGTATCGGTTGTCAATTGTCTGATTTAGTCTGCATACTACATGTATTATTTTCCTTCCCCTCCCCTGCTCCCCTCAATGTGTAGGTAAACCCTTCTTCATAAATTGCTGAACCGATGCATTTCTTTTCGCAGGTGCAACTAATGGCCAACATTAAGAAGCTACTGGACCCTAATGGAATTCTGAACCCATATAAAATTCTCCCGCCTTCTCTTTTTACAAAAAACTGAGGTGACTAGTTCAGATTTCCATACTAATTTTAGTACTCTCTACTTGTATCACTGAATAAAACAGTAACTTGATATCTCGTACTATTTCAGATTTATACAGAATGAACCTCTCCTTATTTAAAAGCATGATGTCCAGGATGATCAGTCTGATTTTTCTCAATGCAAGTATTACTTCCAGACAAAGGTTGTACATTGTATATTGTATTGCAGTGGTAAGATATGACTCTTTCATGATAAAAGCATGATGTCCAGGCTTAGGCATAATACATAAACATGACCCTTAACTTGATGTCAGCTGGCAACTATGACCTTTTAACTTTGGGTGTGCACGAGTAGGAACTTAAATTTGTATAAAATTAAACAAATAGACACATTCATCCTACATGGCATCCTACATGACAATTTTGTGTCCTACGTGGTTTATGCCATGTAGGATATGTGTGTTTACTTGTTCAATTTTATACATGTTTAAGTGCCTACTTGTACACACTCAAAGTTAGAGGGCATAGTTGTTCGCTAAAGTCAAGTTAAGGGTCATGTTTATGTATTATGTCCCAGGCTTATGATGTAATCTTTCTGAAAGGGTCATGACACATAAATTTACGGAATAAAGCCATAACTTGCCAAATAATTGAAGAATTTCCATTGAAGACGAAGTAAAGTATATGCAGGCAGGTTATGGGATTGAGTTGGAAAATTCAGGACTTAAAAGTCATTTAAATTTGACTTTTTATTTTCTGATATAAAAGCTACTTTTAAAACCAATCTTAACGGGATCTTAGACTTTTGATCACATACAATTTGGTGAAAAGAAATGTGACCACATAATAGCATTTTTGCCATTCGAAGTGGATTGCACTGACTGCTAACTTATCACTTAATAAAAAAATACTAACAAAAAATCAATTTTATTTGGTGAAAATCATTTAAGTAAATCTCACAAGTCATTCAATTCAATGTTTTAGAGTAATTAGTAAATATAATCTAATACCCGCTTCGCGCGATCATTAAAAATTAAATATTTTTGATTAATTTTATATTTATTCTGTTGTTTAATCGTAATATTATTGTTTGTTTTAATAATATGAAGATTGTGAAAAAAATAAAGCTTGACAAATTTTACATCTATTAAATGAGGAAGAATATTTTTTTTTTATCAAATAAGTTAAAATATATTTGCTAATAACAAATTCTTCCATGGCATGAAGTTGATCCTTTAATATATAATATATATTCCGGTGTACCATTCTCCTTAAATGTCTAAGAAATATCTCATAATGTGAAATAACACTGTAATACTAAACAAATGCATCAGCAAATGAAATTTATATTAAAAAATATATTGAATAATGACGTAATAATACCTTAGTAGAATTTCCTATCCATTTTTAAAAAAAAAACTTCACCCTTTCAATTTTGTTATATCTTCTTATTTAGTAGAAGAATCATCATTTATTATATTCTACTCCACCTTAATTTGTACCATCAGAGTTTTAAGAATAAACATTAAATTTTAAATCGAAATAAAAAATCATTGAAAAATGACAGAAAAAATAATAATAGTATATGAAAATTAAAATAAGGTGCAAGAAAAGCTTTTTCACGATAATTTTTTGAAATATATTGATAACAATTAAAATGGAGCTGTTATTTTATCTTTAAAATTAAGTTTGATTGAATTGAATTAGTAGAATGAGAAAAAATATTAAACTAATAACTTTTTAATATTATTAAATGCATTTTCTTTTTAATTGAGTAGTAGATTAAAAGTTCCAAATTAGGATATTAAAATAATATCTTACTCTCTCCTTAATTATTATGGTATTGCAAACATTTATTTTCCTTAAATGGCGATTCATTTTCCATTTACAGTTATATTCAATTAATTTCTAATGTATTGAATGTGGTTATGGGATATTGAAATAATATCTTTATCTTTCCTTAATCATAATAAAATTCTAGTTTAGCATTTATTTTTCTGAAATGATAATTTTGTTTTAATTCCTAAAACATACAGTTTACTATATTGAATGTAATTATAATAAAACATATTGTATTTAGTATGACAAAAGAACTCAAAAATTTGAGAAATTAGATAAATAGTAATCTTAGCTTCTAAGAAATGTCACATCATCATTTACATATCCAACTTTATATATATAAAAGAATTAAAAAAGAAAAAATAAGTGATTTAAGAAAATTATATAAATAACATTAATGATGAGATGAAGATTAAGGAAAAAAGTGAAATAAATTAGTAGTATTGATGATGATAAAAGTTAAATAAATCATTTTTTCTATTATTTAAATTTTTAAAATAAAATTTCCAATCTTTTAAAATTAAAAATAAATGTTAAAAATAAAAATAAAAATCGAGGCAATAATTATTTTAAAGAAAAATATAACCAAAATTGTCAGAAAAAATTGATAAGAATAAATAAGTATCTATTACTAAGAAGGGTGTCACTACATTTTCTATTTTAACTTTATTGTTACATATGGATAGAAACTTTTAGAAGAAGAAATGATCCAAAAATTTAAAAATAATTATTCCTTAAATGGTGATTCCTTTTCCATTTACAGCTTTTCAATTAATTTTTAATGTATTAAATATGGTTATAGATATTGGAATAATATTTTTATCTTTCCTTAGTCATAATAAATTATAATTTAACCTTTGTTTTTGTGAAATGATAATTTCCTTTTCATTCGTACAACATATTGATTAATATATTGAATGTAATTATAATAAAACATGTTGTATTTAGTATGACAAAAGAATTCAAAAATTTGAGAAATTAAATAAATAGTAATCCTAACTTCTAAGAAATGTCACAATATATATATATATATATATCAAAAATTTCTAAGAATATTAAATTATGCACGAAATTTTATAAAAGATTTAGGAAAAATAGTCGGGCCCTTGTACTCTAAAACAGGAATTCATGGACAGAAGACTTTCAATATGGAAGACATAAAATTAGTACAAAAGCTTAAACAAATGGTTAAAAACATACCCGACTTAGCCCTCCCACTAGAAACTGACTACCCAATAGTAGAAACTGACGGAAGTTTAGAAGGATGGGGAGCAGTATTAAAAACAAAAACCAATAAATATGGAGACAAGAAAAATGAAATTTTTTGTGTATATCACAGTGGAAAGTACAAAGAGAAAGGGAATATGAGTAGCATAGATGCAGAGATTCTAGCAGTCATATATGGATTAAATAGTTTTAAATTATATATTATTAATAAAAAAGAAATTTTAGTAAGAACTGATTGCGAGGCATTTGTAAAATTCCACCAAAAAATAAAAGGAAAAACTAGTAGTAAAAGAAGATGGCTAAATTTTTTAGACGCTACATCTATATATAACATATCCTTAGACCACATAAAAGGAAAAGATAACTCTTTAGCAGATCAACTTAGCCGACTTATGAAAACTAATTATTTATTTTCAGAATGAGTACAGGACAGGATAAGGCCAAGGCTTCCAATTCAAACAGCACTGCAAGTCAGAAAGACAAAGACTTAGGTTTGCAGAGCTTATTAAGAAATACTTTATTTCAACCACAGACAAGACTAGAGGAAGCAAGACAGACTACTCCAAGCATAGAAATATTATATTTTGGAAAACAAAATCTAGTCTTCTATCCCCCATCTAATTTTAGTTTCAGGGTAAAGCCAGAAACAAAAATAGATAAACCTCAAAGATGCCTAATAGACAACCTCTGGATAGCATACAACAAAATTTCTAGAGACAATAGTTATTTCATTTCAGTGATTAATTCATTAAGCCACTACTTTACAGACAAAAATGAAGATAAAAAATTCATATTTTATGTAGTACTTCAAGGAAGATTGGTAGGCATTTTTCAGACTTGGATTGAGGTAATAGACTCAATTAAAGACTTTCCTACCCCCCTTTTCAAAGGATTCAACGATCTAAATGAAGCACTGCATTATGCTAGAGGAACTCTTGGGCCAAATTATTTCATAAGTCCAGCTTTATGACAGGCTACAAGACCTTTCATGCAATACAATATTCAGAAAGATACGGGCAAAATAATTTTTTGTGATCATTGCGCTTCAATGACTGAAGGATTCAAAAGACTAAACCAGACCGTTGAAAAATTAGATATAGAGAAGGAAAAAATGACACAACATATCCATTTATTACAAGAAAAATAAAATAAAATCAGACCATGCTACAAAATCAAGACTACCCACAAGAACCAACGAGTTCTCCAACTCATTTCAAAATGGATAAGATGGGTGTACATTCCCCAACGAATGTAGAAAAATCTATTGTATCAGCTAAAGGTACAACTAGTCCCGTTCAAACGGTAGCGGATAAAGACTCATCAAATCCGTTGATGGCTGACACTTTGCCAAAAAGTGTAAGTACAGCTAGTCCCGTTCAAATGGTAGCGGGTAAAGACTCATCAAATCCGTTGATGGATGACACTTTGCCAAAAAGTGTAAGGATTTTACCAGCAAGATTTAATACGATGGCAGAAACTAGTAATAAGACAAAAGGATTTCTACAAAAGAGTAAAAAAAAAAAATAGAAAAAATAATAAAAAGCTTACTTTACAAGTTACTTAGAGAAAAGACCAAGGAGGTAATACAAGAGAAAATTATACAAGAAAACCTACAACCAGAACCAGAACCAGTAGATTCCGATCCTGAAGAAACTAGGAGTACAAGTGATGAGAACGATCTATCAATAGACCAATTCACTCGGCACTACGACCCAAATGAAGACAATGATTTAGGAATGAGTTTCGATTCCGAAGCACTACACAACCTGGATACCTAGAGAATACAGATACGTAAGCAATGATGTCAACAGAAGAAGGCAAAATATAATATGTAAGCAATGACATCACAAGTCATTACTATAAAGAAGACTCCACTACCTCCATTACCCCAAAGAAGACAAAGAAATGAAAACTAATTTTGAAAAAGTTTCAAAAGTCATGTGACGATGGGGCCCAAAGAGCACCCGGCAGGTAAAGAAAAGCTTATTCAAAATTTGGAATCCGAATTTGAAAATCGAAACCTCAGCTATAAATAGAAGGTCATTTGCAAGAAAGAAGGTAGAGCGAAGAGTAACCAGAGCATACAGCAAAGAAGAAATTTAGCTTAAGAAATTACATATTTCCCTTCCCTTCCCGTATCAAAAATAAAAAGAGTGTAAGTGTTTATTGTGTTTGTGTACAAAGAGTGTGAGTGTTTATTTTCTGCAAGTAGTTGCAAGGTCACTCAGGGACTCCCGAAAGGGAAACCTCATTTCCGACCATTATCATGTAAGTAGTTATCAGTTTTTTTAGATCTTAGTAAGTTCTCTCTTATGTATTGTATGTATTTTTTTATATTTTGAGTTTTATTATCATGTTGTTATAATATGATGTTTATTATCATGTTATTCATATACTATTTAAACTACTCTTAGTAAATGGTTAGTTCTTTACTTTCTTAGTAACTCCGATGGATTAACCTGTAAAGTCCTAGAGAGGTTGAAAGTCCGCCATGGTCAGGGAACCGAAAGGACTGTGTATCTCAGCGTGTGGTTAAAGACACAGGTGCTAAGAATATGGGTTAAAGGAAAGAGATGAACAGAGTAGGATAAAAAGAAATTAACAAAAAAAAAAAAATTTAAAAAAAGTAATTTTGGGAGAAATTACTTAGATTTAGTGAACAAAAACTACTAAACTAGATAACGGAGAAGGAAGAGGGAATACTGAGTAGGATTTTACAACTTATATTACAAACGCAACCTTACACATATTTTAGCTAATCTCAAGAATTCAGTTTAACATTTTCAGTTTTCAACATTTTTAGTTTTATTTATTTTTAAACCTATTCATTTAAACCTATTTATTTTGGTATCAGAGCATACGTTACTATCCTGTGATAACTTATTTATACTAGTAATAAAATACATGTCCTCTAGAATATATAAGAAAAAGTTTAGACCATACGAAAAACAAATAATCATTGACCAGGAAAATCATTGGTATCTATTAAAAATAAGACAAAATTATTCAGATATCTACGACCATTTAATAGAACAAAAACAGTTATATTTAGAATAGATAAGACTATATTCAGACATACTTACAAGACAAGAGATAACTTCTATACACGAACGAATTAAACAGATAGATTTACTAATACCTAAAATAGGAGCTAGAATTTACCATTACATAAAAGAAATTAGGATAGAAAAGAAAGATTGGGAAAACAGAACGTTATATTTAGCATAATAATAAAATAAAATAATTACACATAAAATCTAGACAGATCTACTATATGAAAAAACATCCTTTTGCTAACCAATTAAGATTAAATTATTGGTACTTATATAGAGAAATAAAGAAAAAATCAGAGTGGTTGATATGAAAGGAGGCTTTAAGTTTATATTTAAAAGTACTAGAAACGACAGACTTAGCAAATAGACTTTGTAACCACGGGGGTCTATATTCGTCAAACAGACCAACACTAGTCAACCCAGAATTATTAAGCGCACTAAAGTGGGAATAACATAGCATAGACAGTAATATCCAAAACACAAATAATCGCATGAAAATCCATAACAACCATATTAGTAATTTGGCTTTTTATTTGGGATAAGCAAAAGCAAGTATAGGAAGTATTAAGAAGTTAGAATATTTATATTTAGAAGTTGTTTCCGAAAAGAAATATCGAAGACTAAAATTTGGATCAATACTTAAGTGTAATTTCGCAGAAGGAGACCATATTTTACATAGTGATAATCAACATCTAAATACAATTACAGATTTAATAATAAATTTAGCAGAACATAATCAGTATAAAGACGATAAATATCTAAAGCTAATAGAAACTATAGAAAACCTGCAACATAGACAAAACAAATCATTAGAAAAAATAGAACAAAATTTTGATTTTTTAAAAAACCAACAACTAGATATAATTTCTAAGGTACAGACAATAGTAGCAACAAATAAAATAATTGATAACAGTCCATTAGAAATAATAAATGACCAACTAGAAAGTCTTTATAAAAAAACAAAAGAAATAAATAAAGAACTTAGTAAAATAAGAGACTTAACCCTTTCAGGAACAACCTTTTTTACCAAGAAGTTCTTAGAAAAACAGCCCAGTTTCAAGCTAACTCAGAAGGATTATCAGATTATATCCCACCAGGAAAAAAAGATTCTATAAGCGTAAAACAAAACAATCTAATAATATTTGCTTTAATAGAATTAAATAAAAACTTAGAAGATCAAATAAATTAAATAAATAAAAAATTAGATAATTTATTAGAAACTAAAATCCCTAAAGTAGCAACTAAACAAGAAAACGATATACAATCCCTAATAGAATAGCTCAAAAAGACGGAAGTAACTCCTCAAAAAGATAGACTTAAAAGAAAAGAAAAAGCATGGACCTTTTTTCAAACAAGAATAGAAATTTCCAAGAAAGACAAAGGGCCAGTTTCTCTCAAGATATACTAGGAAACAATATGATATCTTGAATAATGAACTCATCTAGACCAAGTAATGGTCAACAGCTAGATGAAATAATAGATGTAGATAGAGACATAGAAATATTTAAGCAAAATAAATTAAAATTATTAAATCCACAAGTTCTCTATAATACAGGACTTTTTCCGTCAACAGCACATTTATACAGACATTATAGGGAAGAACAGTTAAGTGTATCAGAAAATGATAGTGCTAGTATAAATTTAATTAGTAAAGAATTCATGCAAGAAATACAAAAAAGGCGAATGAATCTCATGCATATGGGATTAGTAGTAATCGGACTTAAGGGTTTAACTAGAAAAAATTTAGGTACTAAAGTATTAATTACTTTATATGATAACAGATGGTCAGAATCTAAAAGATCCATAATAGGTTTAACGGAAGTAGATATGAGTAATAATGGAGGAAATTTTTACTGTAGTCCAGACTACATGATAAATTCAAATGAATTTGGAAAATACATAAAAATAGGCATGCAAACCAAAGGTTACGAAGAAATGAACTGTGGAAACAATCTTTTAGTTTGTGTTGGCTTTATAGGAAAATTAGCCACCAATAGCAGTTCAAGGTTTAAAATAAGAATAGATGATGCAGTAGGTATAATGGGAAATAAAGGAATAAAACTAATGAAGCCACTAAAAATAGACTCAGAGGTATATGCAGGTAGAGAATGGAATTTAGAAAAAATTTGTAAAAAAGAAGTGTTAAGACCAAATGACCACCTCACATACACTAATAATAAGGGAGAAACATCAATCAGATTCACCGATTACAAATATACAGATCAAAAAGAAATAGATGAAGATTTAGAAGATAATGAATCAACCATAAATATGGAAGGAATGAATGTTCAAATTAACAAAGAAGAAGACTATGGAGTAGATATATTAATAAATAGAGCTAAAGAAATACACAAACTAAATAAAACAACTCTATTTAAATGTAAGGGATGTAAATAAGGAGAAATAGAATTTGCTATAATAGAACAACATTTTAAAGAATTTAAATCTCGAACAGACAATTATGGATATAGACAAGAAGCACAAGAAAAAAGTGACGATGAGACAACTAGAAGTTTGAAAGAATTCATGGAAACAACCTCTACAAGTTCGATCCCTTTCCAGAAAACAACCTCAGTACCACCAGTAAAATATACAATAGGTAATTTACCACGACACCGTGTATACAGAAAAGACCCGGCTACAGAACCATAAATGGTTAGACCTAGAGGAATAAGAATGCCAATAGAAGCCCCTATTAAACTCCAAGACGGAGGAGATAGAGGAAAAATACTTAACATAGCAGCTCATGACCCTCAACTATGGAATTCAGTGATAGACGTATGGAAAGGAATAGTAGTAGCATACTACATACATCATTATAGTGAAACAAATGCGGAAACTATGTATAGACATATGGAAACTTTCTTAGGAGAATCAATCAAAGGAGTATAGGAAGCATACAAAGTAGCCTACCTTCAAGAATTTAAGGAACTAGTAAATATGGGACCAAACCCGTATAATTTTACTAATAAAATACACAGCCTAATAACAGGAGAAGACCCTAATAGAGGATTGGTAGTGTTACAAAAGAATGTGTTAATAAAGCTAGAACAACTTAGTATAACAAATTGGAGCCATATAAAGAATTTTTTAAAAGACTATTTTTACTATTGTGCCATTAGTGGTAATGCATTTGATCAAAGTCTAGGAAAAAAGATTTTTAACAAACTCCCAGGAGCTTTAGAAAGAGAGATAGAAGAAAGATGGAATAAGAGAGAAGGAGTAATGCAAAATACAAATGCAAACTGGTCTATAGGACATAAAATACAACATGTTATGGAAATATTGCAAGAAAAGTGTACAACTATACAAATACAAAAATAGTTAAAACAAAATGAGACTGGTTTTTGTAAAAATATATATACAACACAAAGCTATGATCAAAACATACCAAAAAGAAAATATAAAAAAACTTATCAAAATAACCAAGATTATAAACCTAAGAAAAGGTATTATCTAAGGAAATCTTCAGCTAGAAAACCTTACCTAAATAAAGATAAACATGTAAGAAAACATAATAATAATAGAATCTACAAGAATAGACTATCTTGCTTTACTTGTGGAAGTGAAGAACATTTAGCTAATACTTGTCCAGGTAGAAATAACAGTAGAACAAGAAATGCTCATCTCATAGAAGATTTCCAAGAAACCCTATAAATGTAGATGAATATATGTCAGATAATGAAAGCATATACTCAGTAATAAGCATAGATGCTATAGAAGAAAAACAAGACTCATCTGATTCAGAAGAGGAAACTTTAATAAATTAAATAGGACTAGAAAAGCTAAAAATAAAGGATTAGACTTTTGTCAATATACAATGAGATCACTAATTTTGCAAAGGAAGAGGATTAGATAGCCAAAGATGCTTTAATTGCACAGGATACCCAAGTAAAGACATGAGAGCTAAATGCATAAATTGCTATATAGAAGGGTGCACTAAATGCATTGAAAAAAAAATTAATATTAAAATAATAGATGCAACTGCCAGCACAAAGGAGAAAACGTTAAAATCTTTAGAAGAAAGAATTAGTAGACTATAAAAAGGGAAAGAAAAAATAGGTAAAACCTTCCAAAAAGAAGAACCAAGCCAAATTAAAACACCAGAATTAGAGATAGAACTTTTTAATGTAAAAGAAAACGACAAGTCATTCGAAGGATTAATTTGTAATGAAGACAAAAAAAGTAATACCATAAAAATACTAACACGAATAAGGATTCAAGACTACGAAATAGAAACTTTAGCTTTAGTAGACTCTGGATGTACAAAAAGTATAATAAATCGAAGTATCTTACCTCTAGAAATAATAAAAGAATTTCCCGAACCACAAAGCGCCATGCAAATGGATGGATCTTCAAATATATATAAACATTATGTTAGTAATGCTCAAGTAAGTTTTTTAAATACATGTGCAGACTTTTATAAACCAACTTATGAATTAGAAAAAATATGGGTTAGAGATTTAAACATTAGACTAGACTTTGTTTTAGACTTAGATTTCTTATTACATAATAATGGAAGTTGTCTCCTTACTAGAGACGGGGTGATATTCTCTAAAAACATGACTCAAACCTCTATCACAACAGAAACAGTTCTTATGAAATCTAGTTATCTTAAAAATAATACTGATAAAATTAATACAAATACATCAAAGTGTAATAAAGGAGAAGAATGTAATTGTTCTATACATGTTATTGAAGAAATTGAAGAAATTGAATTATTAAGTTTATCAGATATACAACTAGAAAAAAGCTATAACTTAATAGAAATAAATACAGAATTTTACAATTTCAAAAAATGGTTACAACATATAGGAGTCATAAAAAATCAGAAAGACCTAGAAGTAATTTCAATATTAGATAAATTAGAAATAATTGGAGAAAGACCCCTAAAATACTGGGAAGCCAATCATATAACCTGCAGACTAGATATTATTAACCCAGAATATACGGTTAAAACTGCTTCAATAGAATCCACAAATGAAGACCTAAAAGAATTCGAAGAATAGATAAAAGAATTATTAAATTTAGGAATAATAAGAAGATCAACCTCAAAACATAGGTCAGCCGCATTCATGGTAAGAAATCATAATGCAATACTAAGAGGAAAAGCTAGAATGGTAATAAACTACAAAAGACTTAATGACAATACTAGAATGGATGTATAAATTACCAGAAAAATCAGAATTAATAAATCGAATACAAGGAAGAAAAATCTTTAGTAAGTTTGATTGTAAGTCTGGATACTGGAAAGTCAAAATGCATGAAGATAGCATAGAATGGACAGCCTTTACTTGCCCAGAGGGACACTTCGAATGGTTGGTAATGCCTTTCGATTTAAAAACAGCCCCTCCCATTTTTCAAAGGAAGATGGATAATATATTTAGAGACTATAAAAAAAATATTTTAGATCTTTATTGCATCATAGATTTTTCCATTTATTTCACCTACCAAATGTGAGAACATAGGATGATCTTCAATGTCTTCTGAGTTTTCTAGTTTGAACCTAGCACAAGAAGCTGGAAAACTCTCAGATAGCCATTTGGTTTAATCTTTATTCAGCGGCTCTTGCTCAAACCATGTTATGAGCAATTTAAATGCAGGAGACAAAATCTTCCTGATGAATGCATAGAATCTAGGCATGCCATCTAGGATATCATAGACAACCTATAGTTGCCCAACCTTAAAGTAGGACTCGACCTTGCCTTGTCAAAATCGCTAAAATCTGGATCTACATATTCAAATGTTTTCGACTCGGTCATTGTAGCAATCCCTATATCTGAATGAAGATCAATAACACTTCCTTTTGCAGTCTCAGTTCATCATATGTGTTCTGCAAGCTCTCTTCAGGGAACAAATGTTGCACCTCAGACTCCTTAGTTGGAGAGGGATATCAAACCCCCTTAAATCGCTTAGAAGCATCTTCTTCTTTATCACTTAGATAATTAACATGTTGTCTACACCACATAGATCTGGGATGGTGTTTCTCATTGAGACAGTGAAAATTCTTCCCAGATAAGTACTTACTTCACAATTTTCACTAGATTCTATTGATGTCTTCACAACTGTCACAACCCGAGCTTACACCCTGGACGTGGCTGGCACTCAAGAACCATTGTTGGTCCCCAAGCAAACTTTCATCATGGATGACTACAAGAGGAAGACTAACTTGAGCATAAATAAGCATCAAATTGAAAGAAACGTTTAAAAACATCTTACTAAATCTCAAAACTTTGTTGAATAAATTGAGTATCCCAAAACTATTTATCTATGAAGCCTCTACTATACAAAGATGAGTGTTAGGACAAGACCCATGACTCCTTAAAAGAACTACTACTAACATATCATAAAACTAAAGTAGTCCGAAAGCAAGGAGGTCTTACTAAAAAGCCGGGGAGCAGACAAAGTGATCTTAACAAACTCTTGTTGAGGATCCTAAGAACCTGTATCTACATCATTAAAAGATGCAGGTCGAATGACATTAATACATTGAATGTACGAGTATGTAATATAGTTAAATAACAAATAAATTAATAAAAAGACTGGAATAGATAACAATGTACTCAAGTTGAATGTAAAGAAATAAAAGAGTTAAATCATTTAAAGCCTTACAAAATAATTTCTCATCTCTGAACTCATCGTAATAAGTGATATATAAAAATACACTTTAACTCTATTGGGAGATTCTCTAACCGAAAACCATCACTAAGAGCTACATGATGATACAACGTCTCGCCCATGCTGCCAGAACTGTCCTAAACCTTGTCGGGGTATAGAACACCTCAATTAAGTAGATCCATAAGTGTTGCCCGAAGGCACTTAGGATTTATCTAAAAGTATGATCATGTTGGCATAGATGGATTATGAGGTATGTGAGTTGTCTGAACTCATCCCCATAGTGGTGCTCAATACTACTCCTAATAATATTACCTCATGCTCATATGTTTAAAAGCATAACTCTTCCTCTAGTTTGAGATAATTGCTCAAACTACCCTCTTAAAAGAGGTAACTGCTCTTGAAATATCTTTTGAACTTATAATTCATTTAGAAATCAAACCTTCTCTTTTATCAATGTAAAAATTGATAACTTTGGGAATACTTAATCCCTTTATACTCTTACCCAACTCATACTTGAAAACTCTTTCTCAAAAATATATCAAAATCATATTGTAATATGATCATTGATGACTCGGAAAGTCATACTGTATAAATATTGATGGTACATCTAGATACCATACTGCTTAAATATTGATGGCATACTCGATCGTCATACTAATCATACTTTAAAACTCTTTCTCAAACTCCTTTTTACTTTCTCAAAAACTCAATTTAAAACAAAAATATATGCTTTAAAAGATTCTCAAAATAGGGTTCATGCTGAAATATAGACATAAACAACTTAACTCAAGGATCTCAATAATAATATAGAAAACTCAATACTCAGAACTCAAGAACTTAAGAATTTAGTACTCTGTGATACTACTCATCTCAGGAATACTCAATTCATAGGTTTTATCTGAAATATAGACATGAACGAATCAACTGAAGAATCTCAATGCATAACATATAGCAATTAAAAAATTATCAATAGAATTTCAAAAGAATCAGTAACTCAAGAACTCAAAATCAACTCATCTCAAGAATACTAAAATCTAGGGATCGAATCCTAGATTAGTCTTTTACTGATTTGAAAGTAGATGTAGTGCGTGAGAACGAACTAGCCCAAAACAATGATAGCCTTACATGCAGGATATCGAAGAATGTTGAAGAAGAACTTGATTATAAGCCTTGAGACCCTAGCTTGAAGGAGAAAAATCAAGAAAACCTTTCTTGAGATTTCTTGAATTAGTTTCTTGAAACTCTATGGCCAAGAATTATGATTTTCATTAGTGCTTCATAATTGTATGGAGGAATTTGTGTTGGAAAGAATGGAATTCAGCAAGAAAGACTTACCTTGAAGAAGAATCTTGAAAAAGATTGAAAGAATCTTCAATGGAGTCTTCTACTTTGATTTTTCCTTAGGGTTTTGCCTTCGGGTTTGAGAGAGAAGAGAATGATGGATTAAGAGATGAAAATCTTATTGTTTTGGGTCTCTAATTAGTCAAGAAATTCGTTTAGGGTTTTCTTAGAGGTAAAAAGACAAAAATGACCCCTTGTAATGTTTTCTTGTTGGCTAATTCGTCACTACACTATATCAGGTTACTAAAATGGTCATAATATTATACTCAAAACTTGAATTGTTGCGAAATTGGTGGTGTTGGAAAGAAGATTAAAATATCTTTAATTTGATAGGTTATGTATGGGCCACTTAACTCTTTATTTTCTAAGAGATATGATCGTTTGAAGTTGACCAAATTAGAATCTTACATCAAAACTTAATCGGTAAGGAAACTTTCAACTGAACTTTGTGCTAGGACATTCTAGTAACCTTAATTGATATCCAAAATCATTTAAACACTAAAGAATTTACCTTTACATATATGGGCAATTTAAGAATCACCTGGTACGATCTTATTCACCAATGAAGAATGGTTCAAATCTTAACATAGAAATTTTTGGGTTGTTACAATATCTCTCCCTTGGGATCATTCGTCCTCGAATGATGGTTAAACTGAGAATGGAGGGGAAGGAGTTACTATTACTATCTTATTGACTTATGAACTTGCCTACTTACATAGGCGAAACTGATTCATACTAAGAGTTTGGAACTGTCTATAGCACATAAGTCAAGAACAATATTGTTTTGAACATAGTCACACTCTATTTGAAGTTATCTTACATGAATCAAAGGAATCTGGGCATGAAGTAAGAATAAGACTATTATGCCTTAAGAAATACACCTGCTAGCTTTCAAGCCTAGCAACACCTCTAAACCATGCTCTTCTTTATGAATATCGCACCTAATTAGTTGTAACTCATTATGCCTACAAGGATTTATGACTACTCTTACCAAGGTCTAAGTTATACTATCCGCTCATAGTGTGTTCAAGCCTAATCTCTAAATCATAATATGTTAAACATACGATGTTTATACTAATCTAAACCATAAGAATCAGGTTTTATGCCTCTAAAGGTAATCTCATCCCATGAATACTACTCCTTACCACTACATTCAACCAAACTTCAAATCATAGTCAAGAACCACCTAATGCATCATGCATTCATCCACATGCTACTAACACCAAATTCAAGCCTAGTACTATAACCACTCCATGGACTCCTACTAACCAATCTTTATAAGAATTACTCGTTCTCTCGTCACTTCTATCAATAGAACTTTCATGCATTATTTTCAAGAACTGGCTTATTACTCATCGTAAAACCTTATCTCCTATTTTCCTCCACATTTATAACGGTAGATGGAATAAACACACCATCACTATTACAATAAGAAATATCAATCCTCTTCTCTATCATTACACAACTACTATCAACAACACCACTCTCAAAGCTAAAAAGGATAACTGAAAGAGCTTTAGGGCGAAAGATCATAATCACTGTTCATTCGAGAGTTCTGATATAAGAATATGCATGACATAACATTATTTTGCTAGCCATCAAGATCAAACCATGAGTTTGCGAGACTGGCATACTATGAGACATGAGTACTTATATGAATAGGTGCATATCATGATGCTTATATCCATAACTTTATGTATAAGATTGAGATCCATGGGCTAAAGTATTTGCCCCTCATTCTGGAAACTGAGCTTAGACGTGAATCTCTCTGAAGTGTATGAGCATAGGTCATAGATACAATTCTGATATTAGGAATATCAACAAGTTGTTGTAATAACTTTACTTGAGGAATACACAATATTATGAATGGATTGATATACATCTATAACTCTTTCAAAATACATCACTATCTCATCCTCAACACTTGACTTGGTTTCTCATCTTATCATCTCCCCCTTAGGTTTACAGCTTACACTTGAAAGCTATGGATCTATTTCATCATCTACACACTGGTCTATATTCCCTTTACTCTAATACTCTAGAAAGGTATATCTCTGGCTACTGAACTCTCCAAAAGCAGGTACTAAGACTTCTTCTAAGACTTGTTTCTAATATACTCCTCGTAACTTCTTCCGGCTTCTATAAAAGACTTTTTATAACCGTTACCCACATTAACTTAATTGGAACCTCGTCTGATTAAATATAATCTTGGTACACCTCTTAATGCTCTTATTACTCTTATGAATTAGTGTAACACCCTGTATCCAAAAAAGGGCAAACTGCAGCTTTCCAGGTGCAGCACAACCAAACCACGCCGGCAATCCACGGCCCGTCGAGTGGACCACGAACCATTTATTAAAGTTCAACTACACCTCATCCGTTACTAGATGTAGATGATCGTAATCTAGTACAAACCCAACAAGTGAATTGGGGTCAATCCCACAGGGAGCGGTACAATTTTAAATTCAATTATGAGGTTATAAACGCGATTTAAATGGTTGTAGGAATAGAAATTTTTGGAGACTTTTAATTAAATCAAAAGGTTGACATAAATGTCAAGTGGGGGATTTCTATATCAGATAGCAATCACATCCACAACAATCAACAAGACTAATCAAATGAGTAAGAGCAACTTGGAGGAATGACCAACTAATTGCCAATTCTCGCTAAATGGGTGCTAGGTGATTACTAAAAGTTACTCTATCTTCATGGGTAGGATGGACCTTAGGTGAGATAATTTTCTCTCAAACAACTACCTCGTTTTAATTGAGTTCTTTCGAACCTCAACAGATTAACTATGAAAACCAGCCCACAACCTTACTACATCTACTTTTTCGAGCTAGATAGGTAGAATGAGACATAGGATTCACTCTCTCGAGTTGAGCCCACAATGACCCAATCACTACGAATGCTAATTTATCACCTTGGTTTACACCTCTCTCTCAAGCAAGCATAAAACACTAAATCACATTGAAATAAACATTGATTAATGCAATTTAACCGCATCAATAAATCAGACCCACTTCGAATTATCACTACAATCAATAATTTCTAACACCCACTCAACTAAATTAAGCAATTAGTCACATGGGCAAACCCCCATGAGTGGGGTTTTAGTTATTCATCGTAAAAGGAGAAAAATCGATACCTATTAAATGCTCCATAGTTGAGTATTAATTTCCAAAATCTTAAAATGAATAAATCTTGCTTTAATTACACTTGAAATCTCAAGAAAAATGCTTCAAACCAACAAAAATAGTGTTTATGTTCTCAATCTCTCTTTCCACAATGCATTACAATCTCTCTTTCCACAGTGCTTGGAATGCCTTCTCTCACTTCAAAAATATCAATTTATACTATTCCAAAATTTGGCCTTTTTGGGGCCAATCAATGAGGAAAATCGGGCTTCGTTGACCAGTCGGTGAATTGTAGATCTCCCTTGTTCATCGCCCTCTTAGCTCAGATTTTCTTCCATTTCATGGTGTAACTTTCGGCGGTCTATGTCAGGGTTCGCCAAGTGGTTTGGCGATGTGCCCTTAGTTCTTTTTTATCGCCACTCTATTTGCAGCTTCACTGATAGTCTTGTACACTTTGGCGGACACAATTCCTCTTCGCCGATCCATTCGGCAAATCGCCAATAGGGAACACCCTTCGCCCAAATTTCTCTCATCTCATAGGTGGTGTTATTTAAAATTGGGCGGGCTAAGATCCACTCGGCGGACCACCGAGTGGTCGTAGCGATCACCAGGACTACTTTTCTTCACTTCTTCAACTCTTTCGTTCCTTTTTTTCCGGTTAAGTCCTTGCCTTGCTCCTTAGACTCCATAGTTGCTAATCAATATTTAAACATCAGTTTAGAGCATAAAATAGGCATTTGAGGACACTTATACAATCAAAACTAATCCCTAAATGAGTCGAAATCTCAGACTCATCAACACCCCCAACTTAAACTTTTGTTTTTCCTCAAGTAAAACTCAAGATCAGCAGTTCAATAAGGATGTCTAAAAACAGTGTTGCATAAAACTCACCATAAATGCACACCACATGGTTTAAACTACTCATACAATGATCACTTGTGCACTCAAAGTTTCAAATGGTGACTAACCATCGTCAAGTGTGCTCAAGCTCACAATGCTTGCTTCAAATGCAAGTTCTAGTTCAACAAAAGTATTCAAATGCTCTCACATCAAAGATGATTCCATATTCACACAAAATTTCTCAACAATTTAAAGTACCGAAATAACACGCAACTCTCACACTCACAAAGATGAACATATGTATGACTTTACCCATAGGTTTGCCCTTATTTTCGAATCAACATTCGCTTCAGCTCACTCAAGATCACAAAGGTCTTTTCAAGGCTTGTAACGGGGCTGACTGTAAAGGTATGGTTATTTAGGATTAGTGTCTTCTACCTTCATGAAGTATGACCTGAACATCACTTTTCTACTTTTCTTTAACATTTCAAACATGCTCATAATCCACCCCATTATTCAACTTCATATGAACCACCGGACACCCCATTTCTTTTGCAATTTTCACTACTTTATTTCACAACTTTTTCTCTTTTTCAATCATTTTTTTTCTTTTCTTTTACCTCTTTTTATTTTACATGGAGGGATTCCGTTTTTTTTCAAAACAACTGGTCAAAGGGGGATTTATTCACACTTCTTGACTTTCCTTCTCACCACACCCCCAACTTAGGCTTTTGGCCTAAGTTGGCTATTCAAACATACTGATACTTCATGAAGGTTATGGGTGATGGGATAAAAGGGTCAAAGTTGTTCAAGTTTCTTCCAAAAAAAGGATAGGCTCAAAAGGTGTCAAGCAAGATTCACACATCTCACAAGGGTGGCCACCAAAGAGGCATATTGTCAAATTGGTTCACTCTTCAAAAAAATTGCCTAAGATCATTTCAATTGTTTGCTTCACTTCAATCAAACAGACGAACGGGGAAAATTCTAGGTGTCATCATATACAATGTTCAAGATGACCTCACCACACAAGGCATTGATACAATCATTAGACAAGACTCCACACTTTCTAGCTAGCGTGCAATATTCATCACAAGAGACTTCATCGACAATCGGCTAGTCACAACTAGATGCTTAAAGTTCACATATTGCCTATGTAACTTCTCTTTCCCCCATCGTAGCCGCAAATTCTTGTCGTTCAATTAAGAGCACTATTCAAGTCATCGGTATTGACCACAACCGACACTTGAAAATGTGAAAGAACAACAAGGTACCACCCCACCAAAAGCATCCAACATTGTCCTCAATGTTATCAAAGAACAAACACAACAAAAAATAAACAAAATACAATAAAAATAGAAATAAAAATGAGAGGCACTAGCACTAAACAAACAGAGTAGGGTGAGAAGGAATCTTCACTAGGTGGCCATTTGGCGAACGGTTACAGCGGTCACCGAACCAATCAGTGAACCACCAATATAAATGCAATTCACCAAAATATCTAGACTGTTTTCACTCAAATTTGAGAAAAGGGCAACCAAGATCGGGTGCGCCGAACAGCATCAGTGCATCGCCTAGGATGCACAAAAAATCACCAAAATTTCCAGGACTCTAACCCTGCAGAGTTGTGCAAAAGGGTGGAGAAGTTGGGATCGCCCAATCTACTCAACGCATCGCTAAATATTCCAGTGTCTCAACTCACTTTTGGTGCCACAAAAGCGGACAAAGTCGTGATCGCCAAAGAAATTCAGCGGTTCACCGAAAGGTTCCTGGCGTCGTGTAATCATACATACCTGCACATTAAACACACATTATTCAAAACAACTAACACTTGGGTTGCCTCCCAAAAAGCACCTTATTTAACGTCGTGACTCTACGTGGAAATGCTTTCAAACATCTTCCAAGTACACCACTTCGATCACTGAAATCTCATGGCATTCACCAAAATATAGCTTCAAGAGTTGCCTATGCACCTTGAAGGTTGGACCTTCCTTACCTTCAACTTCAATGGCCCCATTCTTGAACACTCGCATCACTTTAAATGGACTGGACCACTTTGACTTGAGCTTTCTCGGGAAGAGTCTCAGTCGAGAGTTGTATAGCAACACAAATTCTCCAACTCAAATTTCTCTCCAAAGGATTTCAGAGTCGTGCCATTTCTTCATTTTCTCCTTGTAGAGAGATGAACTTTCATATACTTTAAGCCTGAATTTGTCCATTTCGTTCAGCTGATCTACTCTTTCTTTCAAGGCATTTACCCAATCCAGATTTAATGCCTTTAATGCCCATAGTGCTTTGTGTTCTAGTTCAATCGGTAGGTGACAAGATTTCCCAAAAACCAGCTGATATGGGGACATTCCAATTGGTTTCTTGTAAGTAGTCTGATATGCCAAAAGAGCATCATCTAGCTTTCGATACCAATCAGTCCTATTTGCATTCACGGTCTTAGCCAAGATACTCTTAATCACCCGATTCAAAACCTCGACTTGGCAACTCGTTTGAGGATGATATGGCGTTGCCACTTTATGTTTCACTCTGTATTTATTCAATGCAGAAGCAAACAACCAGTTGCAAAAATGCGAACCTTCATCACTGATAATAGCCCGAGGGGTACCAAATCTTGCAAAGATGTAGCGTTTTAAGAATTGAACAATGCTCTTCCCTTTATTATTGGGTAGTGCCATTGCTTTCACCAATTTAGAAACGTAATCCACAGCCACCAAAATATACTTATTATCAAATGAACTCACAAACAGCCCCATAAAATCTATTCCCCACACATTAAATAACAAAACTTCTAGAATAGGCTTAAGAGGTAACTCATTCCTTCTACACACCCCACTTTGCTTTTGGCATTGTATGCATTTCTTGACAAATTCATTAGTATCTTTGTAGAGGGATGGCCAGTAGTAGCCACTTGGCAGATCTTAGCGGCTGTTCGAACACCACTATGAGGACCACTAACCGACAATGCATGACAAGCATTTAGAACTTTATTGACTTCCCCTTCCGGCACACATCACCGAATAATATGGTCTGCACATTCTTTGAATAAATATGGTTCATCCCATAAATATATTTTGACATCGAACAAGAACCGTTTCTGCTGATAGAAGTTCAGGTCTTCCAGTATTAACCCACACACCACATAGTTAGCAAAATCGGCATACCAAGGAGTCTGCATAAGAGTGGGCATGAATACCTGCTCATCAGGGAATGAGACATTTATGTCTAACTCGAGCTCATCCTTCTCTTGGCCCTCTAACCTAGATAGCTGATCGGCCACCTGATTTTCACACCATCTTCTATCTTTGACTTCAAAGTCAAATTCTTGCAACAACAATACCCATCTTATCAACCATGGTTTAGCATCTTTCTTTGCCATTAAATACCGTAGGGCTGCATGATCATTGTGGGCTACCACTTTGGTGCCTAGTAAGTATGCCCGAAATTTCTCAAATGCATATACAACCGCAAGTAACTCTTGCTCTGTAACAGTGGTGTTACGTTGAGCACCATTCAATGTTTTGCTTGCGTAATAGATTGGATTGAATATTTATTGTGCTTTTGTCCCAAAACAACACCCAACGCAGTCCCACTTGCATCACACATCACCTCAAATGGTTCCGACCAATCTAGGCTAATAATCACCGGAGTAGAGATTATTTTCTCTTTCAAACACTTAAAGGTTGCCATAAATGCGTCATCAAATTCAAATTTCGCCTCCTTCTCCAATAGCTTGCACATTGGGAGTGCAATTTTTGAGAAATATTTGATGAATCTCTGGTAGAATCCCTCATGCCCTAAGAAACTATGAATACCTTTTACTGAGATTAGTGGTGGTAGCTTCTCAATCACCTCAATCTTTGCCTTGCCAACCTCTAACCCCTTTTGTGATACTTTGTGACCAAAAACTATACCTTCCCTAACCATGAAGGGACATTTCTCCCAATTTAGAACTAAATTGTTTTCCACACATCTTTGAAGAACCTGCCCAAGGTGTGCCAAACATGTTTCAAAAGAATCACCCACAACTGAGAAGTCATCCATGAAGACTTCCATTGAATCTTCTACCATATCAGCAAAAATAGACAACATGCAATTTTGAAACGTCGTCGAGGCATTACACAACTGGAAAGGCATATTTTTGAAAGAGAAAGTACCATAGGGACAAGTGAAAGTGGTTTTCTCTTGATCTTCCGGTGCAATTGAGATTTGATTATACCCGAAAGATTAGACAATATATTTATCTCTAGATGGCCAGTCAAGAAATACTAAAACAAGAATATAAAAGTAACTTATAATGACAACCAATAATTAATTCAAAAAAAAATTTAAATAATAAACATTCAATCCGTAGCTACAACCCCAGAACTAGGGCTTTAGCCACTAATCTCTAAGAAAAGAAAGAAGAAGAAACGAACCCTGAAAAATATTGACAACTTTATACTTTGATGCCCTATGATTGATCTCCCCCTATGGATTGATGTCTAATAATTATTTCTATAGACTATTTATAGATGTAGAAAATCCTAAATAAAATAATTGAGTCTAAAACAAACTGGGAAACCAAAACCAGTGAACAGCAGTGGCTGTCGCCCATCCACCTCACTTTAATTTCCTATGGCTTTCCTTGAGTGCCACGTGGCAGCAGTGCAAATTTGTGCAATTTCACTTGCCTTATTATTCCTTATATATTATTATATTCAATTTAATTCATTAACCTGTCTGCTTGATTTTCTTCTTCAATCTTTCATCTTTAATTCATTTTAGCTCCAAACTTCTTCAACTTTACACAAATTTACTTCTACAAATAAAATACACTATTTATCACAATCCATAAAATTCATGCTAAAAAAGGACAAATATAAATAATAAATGTGAGGCAAGTAATGATAAAATATATATTTTTAGCCTCACATCAATATTCCACGCTTAAATTTTTGCTCGTCGTTGAGCAAGCATTAAAGCTCATCTCGAATAAAATATACTAGGAATGTCATCAATTTGGTTAATACAAATAATTAGGCCATATACCAATTTCAAAACATCAAGTACAATTCTCAATCATTATGCAAGACATCTAAATAAACAACAAACTTCAAACCTCCTAACCTCAAGGAAGGACTTTGAACTCATCAAATTTAAGCTTGCTCCCCTACTCTCATCAAAGAAAGTTAATAAAATCACCTATCCATCACGAAACAACTGCCCTCACAAGAAGAAATAGTACACACACTCAATTCAAAAGATTGAATATAAATTAAGGATTTCACATCAAGAACAACTCTCACACTCACAAAGAAAGTTCACATGTATGCATAAAGAACCATAGGCTTGACCATTATGTACATCTCCACTAATTAAGCATGCTTGAATAGAATCAAATATGACTTTAACGGGTTGTAATGTAGGCTAGGGGACGGGTAGGAAACTATATAATAGTGACTTACACTTCATTAAGCACTTTGCACTTTAAGACTTCATCACCCATTATTTTTTTCTCTTTATTTTCAACCCTCTCTTCAACAATTATTTCACAAGTAATTCTCATCATCTCAAGAATGCTTTAATCTTTTTTTAAAAAAAGTTTTCCTTCATAATAGACACCCTCAACTTACGTATTTTACATGCGTTAAGGTACACGATGTCCTTGGAAGGACCAGGGTCATCATCAAGGTAACTTTTTTTTTCATATCTTTTTTTTCTCATCACGTTCTTTCAAAGAGGGCTTTTAAGCACTTTGTAGCTATAATTGATTACCTTTTCACTCAACCATCCGTTTTTCTCAGAATTGATAATTAGAATAAGTCTATGCTATAATGCTCAAGGAAGCAAGGTGCAAAAACTAGGGATTCAACAAAATAGTCAAGGGCAAAATAAGGCTAACAACAAAAGGCTACAGGCCCAAAAGGGCTAACTAGTGATAAAATATCTGAAAAAGCTAAAATTTATTAAACAAATCAAAGAAAGCATATTATCATCTCCTAAACAAACAACACTTTTTTTTTTGCTTTAATAACATGCAGGGCAAGTTCTAGACTAAGATGCAAAACATGGAATAAACAAATTCTCACCACACATGGCACAAGTATCAATCAAGATGGATCAATTTCACTTTTAAGAGAGACAAAATCATAACAAACTACAAAATAAAATAAGTTATATACAAAGTCACAACCATAAGCTTAGGTGTCAAAGAGTCTGCATTTTCCTTATCAATCAAGCATTCACAAGAAAGTACTACTCAAAAATTAGACCTAAATAGAAAGTATCACACCACTCAAAAGGGTCTTTTCTTTTCTCTAAAAAAAATAATAATTAAAAGAAAACTTATTCCTAAAAAAATAAAAGACATTCAGTTCAAGGGACTATCCTCAGGAAAAGAACCGAAAACAAAAGTCAAGGAACCCATCCTAAAAAACAAAACTCAATAAAATAGTAAAAACTAGGAATTCATTCCCCCACCCCACACTTAAAAAGATGTTATGTCCCCAAAGCATCAAATAAAATTTAAAACAAGGGTTAGGAAAACTCCCTGAGGCCTTGAGGCCTAGCTAGTACCATGTTCTCTTTATTTTCATCAAGGGTCATACGCACCCCACACTTAAGCTCAAATGTGCTCCTTAGCTCCAAATTTCGGATACTCAGACTTCTTCAAAACATGTAAAAACCACACAAAAAAATGACAATAAAAAAAATAAAAAAAAAGAAGTTACACTATAAATTGGGTTGCCTCCCAATAAGCGCCTAATTTAACGTCGCGGCACGACACAAGTAAGTTCACCACTTTTCTTTCCACTTTGAACTTATGAATTTTACCCCTAACTTTGCATCAATTTTTCTGCTTCTCAATAGAAGTGGTGGTATAAAGATAAAGGAACCAAGTAATAAATGTCACATCTTGCACTTCATGGCCCTTAGGTGAGGAATGTCGTTTTGTCTACGTGGACTAAAAAACTTTAGAATGTAGGGGCCTTGTTCCTCATCAATACACTCATCCATTAGTTCAAATTTTATAGAAAAGTGCTTTGAATGAGGTTCAAGTTACCTCAACTCCAAAGCTACATATTTTACAACATTCTCACTTTTGTACTCTTTCTCAATAGTGATATTAAGGAATAAGGTATAGTTGAATGGTTTGAATTCCTCTTTTTTCTACACTAATTGGTCATCATCCATGACAACCTCTTCTAATTTAGCTAGGATAGTAATTTCTATTTGAATAGCGCCAAGCTCATCCAGCAGTTTCATGAATTATTTTTGCTCTTCCACGCATTCAAATGTTTGTTTGGTGATTTTTTAATTAACTTTGTCCAGCATGTCCGTACATTCCATAAGTGAATTCCCATTACACATCTCTTGTTTTGCATTCTCTACTTCATCACCCCTACCAACATCACAAATAATAGAAGAATCATAATAGGGGTTCGGGGGAAGGGAAGATTTAGGACAACCATTCCAATGAATATATTGACGACCACATATATGACATAAAGGGCATTCATCACCCAACCACGATTTATCTCACTCATCCATATCAATAAGAGTACCAAATTATTCAAAGAAAGAAAAAATATTAATTATTGAAAAAAAACTAATTAAAAAAAGCAATAAATAAAAAGAAAAAATATAACCTAGAAGAATAGTTAAGTCCTAAGTCCCCGGCAGCGGCACCAAAAACTTGTTGCTCCCAATTGCACACGCAAATGTACACGGTCGCGCAAGTAATATAGTGGCTCTTAAAAGAACAAGATTATCGAACCCAAAAGACTTGTCAATTAACTATTTTTACTAAATTATATAGGTCTAATTATTTATTAAAGAGTACCAAAAGAAAAGAATGCAGGAATAAAATAATAAAATTACTTACAGTGATTTGGAAAATCCCACGGCTGCAGCATGTAATGAATCTCATTTATCATATTATTGGCTTAGTACTAATTTCAGTTGTCAAGTTACTGGTTTACAGGGTTAATTGTATGAGTCGGGTATCAAACCTCTAGTCGCATACTCCAATTACATGTCTAACTACATCGTTGAGCGGGGATAAACAGGCCTAACTGGCGAGCATCTATATTTCATCTTGTTTCGTAACCAAGCAAGTTGTTCATCCGGGTGTCACTCCTGAACACAAATGACCTCAAGTTAATGGATCGATCGAGCTCTCTATATTCTCTGGTCTATCTAACCCTTCCTCTCTCGATTTTAAGATTAGACAATATATTTATCTCTAGATGGCCAGTCAAGAAATACTAAAACAAGAATATAAAAGTAACTTATAATGACAACCAATAATTAATTCAATAAAAACCTTAAATAATCAACATTCAATCCATAGCTACAGCCCCAGAACTAGGGCTTTAGCCACTAATCTCTAAGAAAAGAAAGAAGAAGAAAAGAACCCTGAAAAATATTGACAGCTTTATACTTTGATGCCCTATGATTTATCTCCCCCTTTATATTGATGTCTAATAATTATTTCTATGGACTATTTATAGATGTAGAAAACCCTAAATTAAATAATTGAGTCCAAAACAAATTGGAAACCAAAACAAAGCGGAATAAGAATTCTGTGTGAACAACAGTGGCTGTCGCCCAGCCGCCTCACTTTAATTTCTTATGGCTTTCCTTGAGTGCCACGTGGTAGCAGTGCAAATTTGTGCATTTTAGCTCCCGAGAATGCATATCGAAGATGAGCGGGGAGCATTTTCAACTCAAGCTTTGGTGGTTCCTCTATGGATGGTTTAGAGGGAGGATTTTCTCGATTCTTTAGATTAATGTCTAGCTTCAATGAGTTCCTTGAGTATTCACTTAATCCTGACAGAGCAGCTACCGCTTCATCAAACCCTTGAACTCGGTCTCATCATAATTCGCAAGAACAGCCTCAAGAAGTTCACTCATATACATCAAATGGCTCACACTTGCCACTGCTTCATCAATTACATAAATCTTTGAAACCACATGAATATTACTTGGGTGTTTCATTGATTTGCACACATTAAAAGTGACCTCATCTTTGTTCACCTGGAACTTCAACTCCCCGCTTTCAACATCCACTAACGCTCTCCCGGTTGCTAAAAATGGTCTTCCCGAGATAATGGGAATTTCAGTATCAATCTCACAATCAAGAATAACAAAATCAATCGTACCAATTTATCATAGATTATCCCAATGGGGTGCTTGATCGACTTATCCGCCATAAGAATCCACATTGTTGTGGATTTTGGTTCACCTAGCCCAAGTTGTTTATAGATTGAATAGGGCATCAGATTTATACTTGCTCCAAATCACATAGAGCTTTAGCAAATTGAAGCAAACCGATAGTGCATGGGATGGTGAACTCCCCCAAATCTTCTTTCTTTTTGATCATCTCTCTAGTCATAATGGCACTACAATTATGAGAAACTTTGATTGTCTCGAAGTCCATTCTTCTTTTGTTGGAGTTGAGGTGCCCTTTTCTTTACTTTTTTGTAACTCTTCGACGGGGCTTTGCTTATGATTTTCCTCCTTCTCTTTGAGCATATCACTTTTCGGTGCTTGAATGGGATTCTCTTCCTCCTCAATATCTTTCTCTTCTTCATGAGATTTCACCCCATCATTACCCTATTTACTACTAACCGCCATTTTTCCAGTTCGAGTCACAACTGCCAAATCTTTGTCACATTCAGTCCTCGAAGTTGTTGCACATTCAGTCTCACCCCTTCAAACATTTTAGGCTCCAATTGTGCTGAAAGTTGGCCTATTTGATCCTCAAGTTGTTTGATTGCATCAACATGAGAATTCACTCTATTATTCAATGATGAGAAATCAGCTTTCATCTATTTAAGCATGTCATCTAATCCTTGAATCTTGTCTAGGATACGTGATAACAATTCATCCACCCTTAAGTTATCTGAACTGCCCTTCGATCTTGGGCAGTCACTTGATTGCATATGGTACTCTTCATGACTCTCTTCTCTCCACCAAGAGTTGTTTTGTTCACTCCAATCTTGATAGTAACACCTTCGCTCCTCTTCTTTATGTGAGTTCCAACCTTGATTCCCACTCGCCTTAAAGTAGCTCGGATGGGAACCCTCTTCCAGTCTCAACACTCTCCTTACATCTTTGGGTTCACCCACATTTTCTAGCATTTGTTTTTGTAACAACTCCATTTGGGCCAGCATCTTGCTAATATTCTCATCCCTGTTATTGCGTCATCCTAAAGAAAAATGAGGAAACTCGGTCCTCTTGAGTGTACCACACTTGATTTATCTTTGTCATTTCATCAAGAAGGGATGAGGCTACCTCAAATGATTGCAATTATTCTTCCTCGAGCCAATTGGCCATCCACTCCTTTGTTCATTGAGTATAAACTTTGATAAAAATACTGAAGTATCACATCACCCCGTAGCCCATGAGTAGGACATAGTAATAGTAACTTCTGGAACCTCAGCCAAGTTTCATGAATTGGTTTCCTTCTACCTGCTTGAAGTTTTGGATGTCATCACGCAATTTCACCATCTTTGATGGTGGAAAGAACATCACATAGAATACCTCAGTGAGTTCTTCCCATGATAGAATAGAGTCTCTTGATAGCTCAGCTAGCCATTTGGTTGTTTCCCCCATTAAAGAAAAAGGGAACAACCGCAGTCGAATTGATTCTTGCAAAATATCCTTGAGTGAGAACGGACTGCATGTCCCCACAAAGTTTCGAATATGCTCACGGGGGTTCTCATGATCTAACCCTCGAAATATGCCTTTCCCTTGCAAGTGTTGCAACATTGTATTTGTAACATGTAATGCAACATGGTCTTTAACCAGAGGTAGGTTGAAAATCCGTTCGGCGATTCGCCGAACGGGTCCAAGTGTCGCAGAATCACCCATACCTGCACATTCAACACACATTATTCAAAACAACTAACACTTTGTTTGCCTCCCAAGAAGCACCTTATTTAACGTCGTGGCATGACGTGGAAATGCTTTCAAGCATAATCCAAGTACACCACTTCGATCACTGAAATCTCATGGCATTCACCAAAATATAGCTTCAAGTGTTGCCCATTCACCTTGAAGGCTGGACCTTTCTTACCTTCGACTTCAATGGCCCCATTCGTGAACACTTGCGTCACTTTAAATGGACCAAACCACTTTGACCTGAGCTTTCCCGGGAAGAGTCTTAGTCGAGAGTTGTATAGCAACACAAAGTCTCCAACTCAAAATTCTCTTCTAAGGATTTCAGATTTATGCCATTTCTTCATTTTCTCCTTGTAGAGAGCTGGACTTTGATATGCCTTAAATCTGAATTCATCCATTTTGTTCAGCTGGTCTACTCTCCCTTTCGAGGCATTTACCCAATCCAGATTTAATGCCTTTAATGCCCATAGTGCTTTATGTTCCAGTTCAATCGGTAGGTGACAATATTTCCCAAAAACAAGCTGATATGGGGCCATGCCAATTGGTGTCTTGTGAGCAGTGTGATATTCCCAAAAGGCATCATCTACCTTTCTAGACCAATAGGTCCTATTTGCATTCACAGTCTTAGCCAAGATACTCTTAATCTCCCGATTTGAAACCTCGACTTGGCCACTCATTTTAGGATAATATGGCATTGCCACTTTATGTTTCACTGCGTATTTATTCAATGCAGAAGCAACGAGCCGGTTGCAAAAATGCGAACCTGATTCACTAATAATAGCCCAAGGGGTGCCAGATCTTTCAAAGATGTAGCATTTTGAGAATTGAACAACGATTTTCCCTTCATTATTGGGTAGTGCCACTGCTTCCACTCATTTAGAAACGTAATCCACAGCCACCAAAATATACTTATTACCAAACAAACTCACAAACAGCCTCATGAAATCTATTCCCAACACATCGAACAACTCAACTTCTAGAATAGGCTTAAGTGGTAACTCATGCCTTCTGGACAACCCACCTTGCTTTTGGCATTGTATACATTTCTTGACAAATACATGAGCATCTTTATAGAGGGATGTAATAGCCACTGTGAAGAATCTTAGCGGCTATTCGCACACCGCTATGAGGACCACCAACCGAAGACGCATAACAAGCATTTAGAATTTTATTGACTTCCTCTTCCAGCACACATCACCGAATAATATGGTCTTCACATTCTATGAATAAATATGGTTCATCCCACAAATATATTTTGACATCGAACAAGAACTATTTCTGTTGATAGAAGTTCAGGTCTTCTGGCATTAACCCACACACCACATAGTTAGCAAAATCGGCATACCAAAGAGTCTACATCAGAGTGGCCATGAATACCTGCTCATCTGGGAATGAGTAATTTATGTCTAACTCGAGCTAATCTTTCTCTTTTCCCTCCAACCTAGATAGGTGATCGGCACCTGATTTTTGCACCCTCTTCTATCTTTGAATTCAAAGTCAAATTATTGCAATAACAATACCCATCTTACCAACCGTGTTTTAGCATATTTCTTTGCCATTAAATATTGTAGGGATGCATGATCAGTGTGAACTACCACTTTGGTGTCTAGTAAGTATGTTCAGAATTTCTCAAATGCATATACAATCGCAAGTAACTCTTGATTTGTAACAATGTAGTTACGTTGATATTTATGCAATGTTTGCTTGCTTAATAGATTGGATGGAATAATTTATTGCGCTTTTGTCCCAAAATAGCACCTAACACAGTCCCACTTGCAACACACATCACTTCAAACGGTAGCGACCAATCTGGGTTAATAAACACCGGAGTAGAGATTAATTTTTCTTTCAAACAATTAAAGGATTCCATACATGCGTCATCAAAGTCAAATTTCGCATCCTTATCCAATATCTTGCACAATGGGAGTGAAATTTTTGAGAAATCTTTGATGAATCTCCGATATAATCCGGCATGCCCCAAGAAACTACGAATACCTTTTACTGAGATTGGTAGTGGTAGCTTCTCAATCACCTCAATCTTTGCCTTGTCATCCTCCAACCCCTTTTGTCATACTTTGTGAACCAAAACTATACCTTCCCTAACCATGAAGTGACATTCCTCCGAATTTAGGACTAAATTGATTTCCACACATCTTTGAAGAGCCTGCCCAAGGTGTGCCAAACATGTTTCAAAAGAATCACCCACAACTAAGAAGTCATCCATGAAGACTTCCATTGAATCTTCTACCATATCAGCAAAAATAGACAACTAGCAACGTTGAAACATCGTCGGGGCATTACACAACCTAAAAGGCATCCTTTTGAAAGAGAAAGTACCATAGGAACAAGTGAAAGTGGTTTTCTCTTGATCTTCCGGTGCAATTGAGATTTTATTATACCTGGAATAACCATCCAAGAAGCAATACCATCAATACTTCAAAAGTCGATCGAGCATTTAATCCATTAAAGTCATGGGGAAAAGATCTTTTTCTGTCCATGAGTTCAACTTCCCATAGTCCATGCATACCCTTCATCCGGTTACAGTCTTATAGAAACAAGTTCCCCTTTCTCATTTGGGACTACCGTGATGCCAACTTTTTTGGGTACACATTACACCGGACTCACCCATTTGCTATCCGTTATATGGTAGATCACACATGCATCCACCCACTTGATTATCTATTTTTTCACCACCTCTTGCATTGGTGAGTTCAATCTCCTTTGATGCTCGACACTCGGTTTGCACTCACTATCAAGTTTAGTATTGTGAGTTCAAATGCCAGGTGGAATATCCACAATGTCAGCAATAGTCCATCCTATAGCCTTGATGTAACTTCTCAACACCTCAAGAAGTAATTTTACTTGCCATTCAAGCAAGTCAGCTGCAACTATAACGGGCAAAGTGTTGTTTGCTCCCAAGAATGCATATCGAAGATGAGCATGGATCACTTTCAACTCAAGCTTTGGTGGTTCCTCCGTGGATGGTTTAGCGGGAGGATTTTCTCAATTCTTTAGATCAATGTCTAGATTCAATGGGTTCCTTGAGTATTCACCTAATCCAGACAGAGCAGCTACCACTCCATCATACCCTTGAACTTCGGTCTCATCATAATTCGCAAGAACAGCCTCAAGAGGTTCACTCATACACATCAAATGGCTCACACTGGCCACTGCTTCATCAATTACATCAATCGTTGAAACCACATGAATATCACTTGGGTGTTTCATTGATTTGCACACATTAAAGGTGACCTCATCTTCGTTCACCCGGAACTTTAACTCCCCGCTTTCAACATCCACTAACGCTTTCACGATTGCTAAAAATGGTCTTCCCAAGATAATGGGAATTTCAATGTCACTCTCAGAATCAAGAATAACAAAAGCAGGCGGATAGATGAATTGATCAACCTTTACCAATATATCATAGAGTATCCCAACGGGGTGCTTGACCGACTGGTCTACCATAAGAAGCCGCATTGTAGGGGATTTTGGTTCACCCAACCCCAGTTTCTTATAGATTGAATAGGGCATTATATATATACTTACCCCCAAATCACATAGAGTTTTAGCAAATTGAAGCATACCGATAGTGCATGGGATGGTGAATGCACCCGGATCTTATTTCATTTTAATCATCTCACAGGTCATAATGGCATTACAATTATGAGAAACTTTGATTGTCTCGAAGTCCATGCTTCTTTTCTTGATGACTAGCTCCTTCATTAATTTGGCGTAACCCGACATCTCCAATAATGCTTCCACAAACGGTAGATTTATAGAAATTGTCTTGAACATTGATAGGAACTTCTTGAACTTCTCATCCTCATTTTTCTTTTTGAGACAATGAGGAAACGGAGGAGCTATTTTGGGAAGAGGTTGCACAATCTTTGGAGTTGAGGTGCCCTTTTCTTTACTTTTTTGTCACTCTCAGACGGGGCTTTGCTTATGATTTTCCTCCTTCTCTTTGAGCATATCACTTTCCGGTGCTTGAATGGGATTCTCTTCCTCCTCAATGTCTTTCTCTTCTTCATGAGCTTTCACCCCATCATTACCCTTCGTACTACTAACCGCCATTTTTCCACTTCGAGTCACAACTGCCAAATATTTGTCACATTCATTCCTCGAAGTTTTTGCACATTCAACCTCACCCCCTTCAAACATTTTAGGCTCCAATTGTGCAAAAAGTTGGCCTAGTTGATCCTCAAGTTGTTTGATTGCATCATCATGAGAATTCACTATGTCATTCAATGATGAGAAATCAGCTTTCATCTCTTTAAGCATGTCATCTGATCCTTCAACTTTTTCTAGGATACGTGACAGTAATTCATCCATCCTTAAGTTATCCGAACTGCCCTTCGATCTTGGGCTTTCATTTGATTGTGTGTGGTACTCTTCATGACTCTCTTGTCACCCCCAAGAATTGTTTTGTTCACTCAAATCTTGATAGTAACACCTTCCCTCTTCTTCTTTATGTGAGTTCCAACCTTGATTCCCACCCGCCTTAAAGTAGCTCGAATGGGAACCCTCCTCCAGTCTCAACACTCTCCTTACTTCTTTGGGTTCACCCACATTTTCTAGCATTTGTTTTTGTAACAAGTCCATTTGGGCCAGCATCTTGCTAATATTTTGATCCCTCTCTTTCTCCTTGTCAAGTTGCTCTTGCGTCATCCTAAAGCAAAAAGGGGAAACTTTGTCCTCTTGAGTGTACCACGCTTGATTTATCTTTGTTATTTCATCAAGAAGGAACGAGGCTACCTCAAATGATTACAACATTATTCCTCCTCGAGACAATTGGTCAGCCACTCCTTTGTTCACTGTGTCTAAACTCCAGTAAAAATTCTGAAGTATCACATCACCTGGCAGCCCATGAGTAGGACATAGTAATAGTAACTTCCGATACCTCAGACAAGTTTCATGAATTGGTTCCCCTTCTACCCTCTTGAAGTTTTGGATGTCATCACGTAATTTCACCATCTTTGAGGGTGGAAAGAACCTCACGTAGAATGCCTCGGTAAATTCCTCACATGATAGAATAGAGTCTCTCGGTAGCTCAGCTAGCCATTTGGTTGCTTCCCCCATTAAAGAAAAAGGGAACAACCGCAGCCGAATTGATTCTTGCGAAATCTCCTTGAGTGAGAATGGACTGCATGTCCCCACAAAATTTCGAATATACTCATGGTGGTTCTCATGATCTAACCCTGCAAATATGTCTCTCGCTTGCAAGAGTTGCAGCATTGTATTTGTAACATGCAATGCAACATGGTCTTCAACTGGAGGTAGGCGGATAGCACCTACGCCTCCCAATAGAGCTTCATTGGTATGAAAGAAATCGTCACCATCATCTTGGTGACAACTTTGGTTCACAGTGCTTTCATTCGCACTCATCATGTCACCTGATCAACACAACTAACAACATAAAGATGAATTGATTCAACTACAACTCAAATGGATCACAATTTAAACTTCGATAAGAGAAATCTAAACACCACTCCCCGGCAACGGCGTCATTTTGATTAACACTCAACTACACCTCATATGATACTTGGTGTAGACGATCGTAATCTAGTATAAATCCAACAAGTGAGTTGGAGTCAATCCCACAGGGAGCGGTACAATTTCAAATTCAATTATGAAGTTATAACGCGATTTAAATGGTTCTAGGAATAGAAATTTTTGGAGACTTTTAATTAAATCAAAAGGTTGACATCAATGTCAAGTGGGGATTTTTATATCAGATAGCAATCACAAGCACAATAATCAACAAGAGTAATCAAATGACTAAGAGGAACTTGGAGGAATGACGAACAAATTGCCAATTCTCGCTAAATGGGTGCTAGGTGATTACTAAAAGTTACCAAATTTTCATAGGTAGGATGGACCTTAGGTGAGATAATTTTCTCTCAAACAACTACCTCGTTTCAATTGAGTTCTTTCGAACCTCAACAGGCTAACTATGAAAACCTCCCCTACTTTGAAGAAGTAGCTAGTTAGCTAGAAGAGAAGAAAAATAATAATGCATCATTGAAGTGAGAGTATATATGACGGGTCACTGTTCATGCGGTTGATTTTGCAGTCAAATTGGCACTAATATTACTTTATCTGCATTCTCAATGCTCTTCTCTCATAACCACAGTAATACATTTAATGATTAATCCTTTAAACAAGATAAATGTCAGAGATTCATGTGTTTAAGATAGAGAAAGGATGAGATTCATTAATGTTATGTTTAATTGGATTTGGGTCATGGGGTTGTGGATATGGATCGAAGCGGGTTGGAAAAAATAGATATAATTTTGTCCAATAGAAAGACGCCACATATTAAATAATAATAGTAATAATAATTTTAAAAGATTTGTTAAGTTTTGAGGGTAAAAGTAGGTCATAAGGATAGATTGAGGGGTATTTTTAACCAAATAGATGAATGAGGGGTATTCTTGAACCTTTTCGAATAGTCTAAGGATATTTATGGCCCTTTTCCATACATTATTTTGGTTGAGTTCACTAAAAAGGAAGTGATGTCTGCATGATGTATTGTAAATGAATTGTTAATGAATAAAACATGTATTATATGTGTCTTATAAATTGTGTTGGTTTGTAGCACTAAGAACATGAGTGATGTTTGCAATATGTACTAAAAATGTATTGTACATCTATTATAAGTATACTACCTAAATCATTTGGTTGGTATCACTAAGAAGAGAGAGAAGTTTGCAGTATGTATTATAAATGTATTATTCATGAATAAAATTTATATTATATGTGTCTTATAAATTATTTTGATTTGTATCACTAAGAAAATGAGTGAAGGTTGCAATATTATTAAAAATGTATTGTGCATGTCTTATAAGTGCAGTATACATTACTTTGGTTGGTATCACTAAAAAGGAAGTGATGTCTATAATATCTTTTGTAAATGTATTGATAATGAATAAAACATGTAGTATATGTGTCTTATAAATCATTTTGGTTTGTATCACTACGAACATGAGTGATGTTTGCAGTATGTATTAAAAATGTATTATGTATGTATTATAAGTGTGTTAACCTAAATCATTTGGTTGGTATCACTAGGAAGAGAGTGAAGTTTGCAATATTTATTATAAATATATTGTTCATGAATAAAACTTATATTATATGTGTCTTTTAAATTATTTTGATTTGTATCACTAAGGGGTCGTTTGGTAGCTGAATAGAGTTATGCAGGTATTAGTAGTGTGGGTATTAGTTATGCGGGATTTAGTTATACATGTATTAGTTATGTAGGTATTAGTTACGCATAGTTTAGTTATATAGAGATTGCAATATATTAGTTAGTCAATTTTTATTTCTTAATTTCAAAATTTATTAGTGAGCTAATATTTATTATAACCATTAAAATAACCAACTTTATAATTAACATAATAAAATTAAATAAATACCAATAGCGAAAAATAATAAATAACTAAAAATAATTAAGTAAATTGTATTCAATATGATTAACTAATTAAGTAGTATGTAATTTAAATTAAACTAAAAAATTTAAAACTTGTAATTTTAAGAAAGAAAATTAAAACTTGTATTTTTAAGCAAAAAAATTAAAACCTGTAATTTTAAGCAAAAAAAAAAATTAAAACTTGTATTTTTAACTAAAAGGAAAACAATTAACAAGAATTTAAGATAAAGAAAGTAAGCAATTATCAAGAGAAAAAAACTCAAAGAAAAAAAAAAGGTAGTGCTTTTTTTTAATATGTATTAATTATTTGATTTGTTGTATTAATTATTTGATTTGTTGTAAATTAATATATATGTAAGATTAAATTAATAGGGGTGAATGTGTAATTTACCATGTTAATACATGTATTGCTAATACACACATAACTTATTCCACCTTCTATTCCGCATAAATTATACATAGATTCTCTCATAAGTTATACAAGTATTAATTATGTAAGATTACAAAAAATGCAATCAAACACCATATAAGAATAATACATGAATAACTTTTATACAACATTTGAAATCTGTCAACCAAACGTTGTATAAAATTAATACATGAATAACTTTTATCATGTTTGCAAACCAAACATGGTATTAAATTAATACATGAATAACCAAGTTATCCATGAATTAGCTTTGGCCTTATTCAGCTACCAAACGACCCCTAAGAAAATGTGTGACGGTTGTAAAATGTATTAAAAATATATTGTGCGTGTCTTATAAATGTATTATGTGTTACCTAAATTATCTTGTTTGTATCACTAAGAAAGGAGTGAAGCATGCAATATATATTATAAATGTATTATTCATGAATAAAATATGTATTATATGTGTCCTATAAACTATTTTGATTTGTATCACTAAAAACATAAGTGATGTTTGCAATATATGTTATAAAAATGTATTGTAAGGTAACACTAGGAAGAGAGTGAAGTTTGCAAAATGTATTATAAATGTATTGTTCTTGAATAAAACTGATATTATATGTGTTTTATAAAATTATTTTGATTTGTATCACTAAGAAAATGAATAACAGTTGCAATATGTATTAAAAATATATTGGACATGTCTTATAAATGTATTATTAGTGTGTTACCTAAATTATTCTTGTTGGTATCACTATGAAAGGAGTGAAATGTTTAATATGCATTATAAATATATTATTCATGAATAAAACATGCATTTTATGTGCCTTATAAAATATTTTGATTTGTATCACTAAGTAAAAGAGGGATATTTGCAATATGTATTATAAATGTGTAACCTAAATTGGTTAGGTTGATATCACTAAAAAGGGAGTGAAGTTTGCAATATGTATTATAAATGTATTATTCATGATTTTAATACAATTATGAAACATATCTAATACAACTTTAATACAATCGCGGTATAGTTTTGTAAACGTCATCTTTTTCGAGCTTCTATCTAATATGTTTCATAAAATCAATTCTAAACTTAAGCGAAATCTTCTTAAAATTGAGATATAAACTCCAAAAGATTTTTTTCATTATTTGTAGGAACAACCTATCCAAACTAATCACAAATTCATTAAACTCAAATAATTAATTCAAAGTTTGAAGTTTTATAATGACCACCAAAGGTGAACTCTTGTTGCTGTAATTTTAGAGATTTGAAACTCCTGTTTGAGCACATGATTTTGTACAAATTTTAAATTTTTTTTGTTCTTCTTCTTATCGTGTTTTGGATGAAAATCGTGAAATATGGGAAAAAATTGATTTGAGAATAGTTCTTTAAATGGAAATTTCAAAGAAGAAAGAAGAATAAAAAGAAGACGAGGAAGAGAAAAAAAATCATGAGTTTGAAAGAAAATGATAGAGAAAGAGGGAAAGAAGCGACATATAGAAATAGATATGGACCTTTTTGAATTCACTATACAATTTTTAATTCCAAAAAAATGCTATATTAAGTTGGAAAATATTTTTAATTTTTTTTTTGTCATAAATGATAAATATATTTCTTGATATAGCATATTTATGTGATTTACCCGTATATTTTTTCCCAAAAGATTGATTGGACACGCTTCTTAGTTGCGTGACTGGTGGACATGCTCATACTTTTTAGTTTTTACGAAAAAAGGCCAAAAATATCCTTGTACTATTCGAAAAGATTTTAAAATACCCATCATCCACCTATTGGGCTAAAAATACTCCTCAGCCAAACTTTTTGGTCCACTATTACTCCTTAAACTAACAATATTTTTTAATTATTATTATTAATTATTATATGGCTTATTTTTATTGGATAAATTTAAATTCCAACCCACCAAACTTTCTCCTGCCCCACCCGACCCATATTGACATCCCTTGACCCATATCCTAAAAAATCCATTAAGAATAAAAAGGATTGAATTATCTCTTTTCCCCCTAAACCTAATATCCTATTTTTCTTCTTCCCCTTTTCTTATTAAGCATTTCTAGGTCAATTTCACCCAAAATAAAAAGTAAAAATTATGTAAATCACATAGTATAACATACAAATTACATCATATCCCTATTCTTTCATAAATTACATAAATTTCTTTATTTTAATACCTTTCGGATACATAATTGGGAAGCGCAGATACTTTAATTTAGAGATTTCTGTTATCAATTTACTGCGCTAAATTAGGGACTAAAAACAGAAAATATAATTAAATCCCACAAATCAAGGGTACATTTCTTTCTTCAAACAATCAGCCTTTCACAAAATGTAACAGAACTTGAAAATTTAAATTTCAAATTGTGTAATTGTGTTTCCCATTTCATCCAAAAAAATGCAGAAGCTTGATTAACAAAATTTTGCATCAAAAATTTGTGAAGATTCGAAATGAATATTTCGATATTGTTAAGGCATTCGGGAATATGGGAAAGTGATGTTAGTTACGAGCGAGTGGTTGGAGAAAATATTTCGTTCGTGAATCTTATTTTAGCCATTACAGCTGAATTGGATATTGATGAATTGAAAATAAACATCGAGATAAGATACGTTGTGGAAGGTAATTAGTCTCTATTGTGTATTAGGAATGATATGGGAGTGAAGTTATACATAGAAGTGAAGAAACATGAGGTAGGATTCGATTTGTATCCACTATGCATTGATACAACGGATAAAAGTGATGAAGAGATACAAAATTTCGATCCAACCACAGGTGCAATTGTGTGTTTTAAAGGTGGAAAAAGGGACGCAAAAGCTCTAAGCATAGTTGAATCGAAAATTGTTGATTCCTATTACTTACCAGAAATGGAGATCGAAAATTATATATCAGATCCAAATAGTACTTTTGTGGAAGTGAAGCAATTGTACAAGGACAACGCAACTCTAGTGGCTGTAATGACAAAATAAAAAATAAAGCATAATTTCAATTTTAGAGTTAAAAGATCTGATAACAAAAGGTATGTGATACATATATTTGATAACCTTCTTCATTTGTATAATTTGTTAGTTGATATTTGATCATGATACACAAAAAATATGTGTTCTGTGCACCGAATGTGTTAGGTTATTATATTTGTATATAATTGTGTGAATTTAATAAAGTATCATGTTCATTTTGAGAATACTATGTGAAATTTGGTAAATATGTTTATTTTGTATCATTTTCGAATTTGTATCCGAGCAACGTATCATATTCATTTTGAGAATGATAAACTGTGTTCATCGTTAATCTGTTTGAAACATTGATATTGCACTATTTTTTTGTTTCCAATTTATGGTTTGATACATTAAACATGATCAAATAATAAATGTGTATGGTATAATTACAGCTACGTATTAGTGTGTTATTCAAATAATTGTTGTTGGACTTGCGTCTGTTAGGAATCAATGCCGGACAGAAGTGATTGGACAGTTCCAAAAGGTGTTTTGGAAGATGTTGTCTTTCCTCCAAGATACAAAAAAATGCTTGGTAGACCAAGGGAAAAAAGGAAGAAAAATTCATATGAAAAGCTAAGCACAAACACAAACTGTTGTGGACGTTGTGGACAAGAAGGTCACAATCGAAGAACATGTACTTTCAACCCGAAAGATTCTTGATGATTACTTTTTGAGATTACTTTGATGTTTAAAGTCTAATAATTCTTAAATTTGATAAGTTCTAAAGTACTTTTAGCTTACTATTTTCTGATGCAATAAATGGAAAAGGTTATGTTTTCAATTCTGGCTACTTTTTTTTACTCTTAATTTCTGATAGAGTAAGTTTGATATACATGTTGTGTATCTAATACTTAATTTTTTGTACCTTTCGTATGGGATAGTGAAATAGTATCAGCTATTATTATATGTGACAAAGTTAGAAGATATAACATGTTAAAATATTATAAATATTAAAAGTATCAATATGAACTATTTGTATCAACTGCAAATAATATAGTATCAGTTATTGTTTAAAATACAAAGTTGAGATATTTGAAGCAGTTATGTATCGTGTATATAATATATTTCTTGTATCAGCTTAAAAGATGGTATTAGCTGTAGTTATTTGTATATTACTTCTAAGATATTCGATAAGTAAATTTGATAGCAATTTTGTGTATTTGATACTTAATATTTTTATAATTTTGGCGTGGGATATTAAAATAATACCAATTGATGTGATGTGTACAAAAGTTACAATATACAACATGTAAAACTATTCTAAATATTCAAAGTATCAAGTTTACCTATTTGTATCAAGTGAAAAGAATATAGTATCACATGTAGTTCAAAATATACAGTTAGAATAGTTTTAATCAACTATGTATCATATACATTATATTTTTTGTATATTTTGTATCTGTTATATCAACTTTTGTGAGTTGTATCAATCTTATAATCGACAATTTGTACCATGTGTTGTGAATAATACAATTTTGTCATTTGTGGAGGCAATGGTGTATCATGTACATAATAATTTTGTGAAAATTTTGTATCATCTTATAAGATATTATAAGTTGTACATATGTGTATATTATTTATAGTAATAAACTGTAATGAAAATAAAATTAAAAGCAACATAAAAAATTGTGGACATAAACATTCTTCAAATTTAAAAATATTAAACTGTAAGAATGTATTAAACTGTAATGAAAACAAAATTAAAGGCAACATAAAAAATTATGGACATAAACATTCTTCAAATTTAGAAGTATGTATTACTTAGAAGTATCATGTTAACCTGATGAGGAATACTACAAAACAGTTAATCTTCAAAACAACAAAACTTCAACACTTGACTGTCAGTCAGTAAATAAAATACTAATCTACATTAATCATTTCATCATCTGCTAATGGAAGGAAGTCACTCTTTGGCCTTGTAGGATCATCATTCTTGCTAACGTATCTCGCCTTAGCCTTGTCGGTACCATATTTCCATAATAGTGCCGCATATCTTGTGCGAAGATAGTCACTTCAAAAAGGGATTGATGAGATTTTGATTTCATCACTCAGAAATTCAGCAAATGCAGCTACATACGTTCCACTGTCACTGCAAACAGGAAGAAGATACAATATAAATTGAATGAAATGTGTAGATACATATATCATCCCAAAAATTTGACCAACAACTTGGTATATGTGTAGAAATTAGAAAGTTATACTCAATACCTATATTTGATACCTAAATCATAATAGCATTCAATCTTATAAATTGACCTTTAACTTCTGATACATTAACAATAATATAACAACAAAAATATACCAAAATTACTGTTTCTGACCCACCAAGTGCAGATTTCAAACAATATAATGAATACAAAATTATTTATCAATAATGTATCAAACTAAAATAAAAATAAAAACAGGGGAACACATAAAGTTCAAAAATTGATATCGGAAAATATTTTTTACAAAACAATTACATACCATTGGTAGTGTGGGTCGAGATATAGGAGGGGCAACCTTTCTACCCCTTTTCTTTGGAGTTTTTGCATTCTTTGTTTTAGATGATGCATGTACTTTCTTTTTTGATTTTGACTTCTTAGAACTTCGATTTACCATTATTGCCGGTTCATGCAACCTCTTAGATCTCAGTTCTGCCCAGTTGGGATCTTCTTAATCAAATATGTTATTATTGTTCGGTGATACTATTTAGGTAATCCCAAAACTAAAAGATGGAGGATCCATAATTCAAGAGCTAAAAACGATTCAACACAAAAAAAAGAAGAAAGCAAAACGAAGAAGATGATAATACCTGTTTTGAACTTTACCGGTGGTTGAAAAGAGTTGGAAATCATTTGAAATTCAAATTGATTTGAATTAGATAATTGATTTGATAATATGGAGAGATTGAAGGCCAAATTTTAGGAATTGGAGACGTGGGTTTACTTTGCTCAAGAAATAATGTATCCGGGAGAGTCAGTTTTGGGGGAAAAGAAGGGAATTTCGTATTTTTATTAAAGAGTAGGGAAAAAGGAATAATAGGCAAAGTAAAGTAGTGTAATTTGGTAATTTTTCCTAAAATTTATGTGTCTACAAATGTCCCTTACTTAGAGACTTGTTGCCGTTTAGGCTTGCCGAAGTTTGGCGACGAGACTTGAAGTACTCATGAATGTGTTTTAATTTTTTTGAGACTTGTCAATGTGTAGGCTTTCTGAATTTGACGACGAGAGTTGAAGTTTTCATGAATGCATTGTTGAGACTTCAAGAGTATTTGTTTCTTGTCGTCGCATTCTAACTAGGTCACTACAAATGATTTCTTTGTAGTGATCTCAATTTTTTTTAAACATTCTTGCTCGACAATCATGTGGACCCTCTATATTGATTTCAAATAGATGCGTCCAGTGAGTAGTAACATTATTTTTCCGTGTGATCTTCCTTACAAGGTGTGAAAAAAACAAGAAGATTGATTAGATTTTGAATCAAATACAAAAGAATATTAACTTTCCTTTGGTATCCAAGTCAATGAAGATATTCTTCTTTCCTTAACTCTTTGGTTCATCCTTCCATATTGGTATGACTTCAAAATGGATAGTGAATATCTCAACTCAAATCAGATTTTCTTCTTCCAAATTCACCTTATTATGCCTTGTGGAAGGATTATAAATCTTTGACAAGAATCCCTATATAATCCACTCCAATGCATAAAGAATTTCATCACACAAAATTTTAGACGCTGCAAAAAATAAGTTATCTAAGTGTATTTAACTGTTCAGATGCGACATCGCTTATTTTTTTTATCAAATCGAAAGACGTAGCCTCCATCATATCTCAAAAGAAACTTCAAGCAAAGTACTCTTGCTACTTTCTCAGGTAACTTAGAATCTTGTTTAGTAGTAACCCGTTTCGATGGTTCAACTTTGCGCGCCTGTAGTGTAAAATTCATATCTAATTGTAGAAAAATCGAAATCACAGCCAAACTTCTATTCCATTGCTACAGTTTTTATCTTCAACGTTGAATCTGCTTCTGATTGACAGATTTGTGCGTCCGTAGTGTAAAATTCATTTCTAATTGTAGAAAAATTGACATTGCAAGATGTTTGGTTTTTCCAAAACTATAAACTTGGCACTATGACATATAAAATATTTGTAGCCAAATTCCTCTTCAACTGCTACAGTTTTGATCTTCAAGGTTGAACCCATTTTTAATTGACATATTTGCGTGTCCGTAGTGTAAAATTCATTTCTAATTGTAGAAAAATCAAAATCGCAAGCCGTTTGATTTTTCCGAAACTAGAAACATGGAACTACGATATAAAATATTTGTAGCAAAATTCTCTTCAATTGCTACAGTTTTAATTTTCAAGGTTGAACTCATTTTTGATGGTCAGATCTTTTTGTCTTTTGATTACTCCAATTATGTTTTCGCCAATGTAACCCTTTTTTTTTTCCAGAGCCACACTGTGCAATCTTGATTTCCGGCAGCGACAATGGACTTTAGTGACCAAGATGCGCCATACCCTTTCCTTGAGATTATGGAGAATAAGCAACATTCACGCGCCAAAGTTCTCACCTTGAAAGTTCATCCTCCGGTAATCGGCGCATTCCCACTTGTTAGAAAGATGTTGGACACTTATCATCATCTCCCAGAGTGGTCGTCAACAGAAATGAAGGATGTCACAGACAATTTCTCCTGCAATGTCACAACTAAAAAAGTTCTCCACTTGAAGTCTTCCACTCATCAAAATGTTGTTGTTGCCATCCCTCCTTGTCGTGATGAAAATCTTAGCAGTTGGCGTGTTCCTTCTTCAGGATTTTGTGAGGTTCGCTATACGTCTGGCTATTAGGAGTAGGTAGAAGAGGTGCTTGCCTGCTGCAAGGAGACTTTTGATAACATCAAGACTTATGATGCTATCTTTGCTTCAATGTTCACATATGACCATAATGAAATGTTCTCCAGGCCTTTTGCGAGAATTGGCATCCATCCACCAATACGGTCTCTACCTTCGTCGGAGAGTTATTTTCTTTATGGGATTTGAGAACCATTGGAGGTCTTCCTGTTCATGGTTTCTTTTATGATGAAGTTATACCCTCGGCTAAAGAGTTGACACATGTAGATGATCAAGGGAAGTTTTTTCTCCCAAGAAGCTACTCCTTATTTTCGGCGTTCTACCAACTTACCAAAGGTGCCATTGACGAAGTCTCCTTTCGAGAATGGACAAAGTTTTGGTTTAGGGGACCGAGAAAATATGTCAAGCCTTCACCAAGGACGTCTAAGAATAGTACGAAGCCAAGGATGAATCATGATCCTTCTGGATATATTGACATGAGCTTTTTGCCTCGAGCCGAAGAAGAGAATGCTCCTTTTGTCGAGCTAGGCGTAGAAGAATTATTCAGAGATGAGACTTATCTGGCGGCTTTTCTTGCATGTTGGTTTTGCAAGTTTGTTCTTCCTAACAAGAAAGCTAATTGTATTCGTTCTAGTGTCTTCAAAGTTGCAAGCTTGATGGCTCATGGAGAAATATTTTCTTTGGTTGTTCTGTTCCTTGCAAACATCTATCGCGGCCTCAGGGATATATCCACTTCTTCAAACTTGGGTTCTTGAGACATACTACTTCCCATTCATTATGTATATAGATGGATAAGTGAGTATTTTGAGACCTACTACCGTGTTACCCGCCCCCAAAAAGGTGTGCGAATGTAGCAGATTTTTGGAGAAAAGATGGAAAACATTTTGACCTTGTTGACTCTCACAAGTTATTTCAACAAGTGAATGTGCATAACCTCCACAGTCTGTCATTGCTACAAGGAAAAGAGTTGCATATTGATGATAGTGGAAAATTGTCCACTTCCTGGAGCGATTTCCTTATAGGCCTCCGTTCAAGTTTTGTCATTTTGAGGCTGGATGATGAACTGATTGTGGAGCCTTATAGCCCGCATCGATTTATTCGACAATTTGGGTGTTGTCAAGATGTTCCTGGTGTACTCATAGAGCACCATTATGATGGTTCACTGCTAGCTTTGGTGCAACTATGAGATTCATGTGTTCATCTTGGAAGCTCTTCGAAGATCATCATACCAATGCGTCCATCCAATGAGGGGTCTTTAATGACTCGTGAGTATTCAAACTGGCGGCCATCTCATCGAGAGATTCTGCTGAGACGAAGTACCCACATAATTTTGAGAGGTCCGAAAAAGGATGGTGCTTCTTTACCAACTAAAGGAGAACAACTTCAAGAAAAGATTTCTCACTCTTTAAAGTCCAAGGTGACGCCAAATATCCCTCCTCAATATGTCAAAGTTGTTTCCAAGTCTAAAAATTCGAAGGGCAAGGCTACACATATGGATAATGGAGTTAAGTGTCCTTTACAGACTCCCAAGGCAGCCAACATCACTGATAACGAGGTGATCGACGTAACTCTCAAGAGGAAGAAACCTTTGAGCTCATCGGGCAAAAGTGTTGAAAAGTCACTTGGCATTGCACCATCTTGTAGCAACACATCAAAAACGTCTATTTCACACCATGAGATTGGCATCAGTTCTAGTGCAACCTCTAGCTCCAATGAGATAAATGTTAGCCACGAGCTACATTGGAAGAGTTTGAAGAAAAAGCCTAAGGACTTGAACAATCAACAATGCGATTTCGCTGAATTGGACTCCATTAGTATTGATACTGCAATCTTCGAAGATGGTGCTAATGGTTCTACAATGCCCTTGACAGAATTGGCACATCAGGTAAAAGTCACCTCTTGAATATTTCTCTAAACTTGCCTCTCTTTGTTTTCCTTTTTTCCATTGGATATTAATTCTATATATATATTTTTAATTATCCAGTTGGGTCTTGGGGACATCCCTAGCGATGTAGATTTATTTGAAGATTGTATCACAAGTTCGAACTCCCTCAATGTGGCGAAAAGTTCTCACCTCCCACTTGCTGAAGTTAAGAGTCAAGCTGCAAATGATATTCAACTGAAAAAGTTGACTGTCCCTTTTTCTGAAAAGGTTGAAACTTGTCAAGATATCTCAACTACAGATGTGGGGGTTGTAGTACATCAAATTGGATGTTTAAATGTCTCCAAGGATTTGATCCAGCCTTTGCTGGGGATTGCCTCGAATTTTGAACCACAAAAGACTATTTCAAGCTTCAAATTATCTTACATTTCTGGAATGTGGCGTACCTTATGTGAGTGTATTACTCAATTCTCTATTGAATCTTTGGAAAACTTCAAAGAGTTGGAGGCAGGTGTTGCTTTGATTCTTAAAGGGATTCGAGAAGTTAACATCATCACCCTTTCTCCTTTGGAGGTTCTTCTTGATGATTTTTTCAAGAAACATAGAGATTACGATGTTGCAGGGCTGTCCACTTCTCAAAAGATAACAAGGGATTCTCATCAAGAGTTGCTTTCTGCTGCACAACAACGTCTTGATGCCGCAAATGAGGAGAGAATCAATATGTACAAATAGTTGGAAGAGCTTCAAAAAGTCCTTACAAGAGCTGAAAAAGAGCTAAAAGTGTGGACTTCAAAGAAGAAGAAAACCATCTCCCTTATTGAGGATCATCAAAAGAAGTTGTCTGAAAATCATGAAAATCAAGAGACTATCACTAACTGTGAAGATGAAATCCATGCCATCGAGAAAATAACTCCCTTGTAGGAAACAAAAATAAAAGAACTAGCTAAGCTAAAGGAGGATGCTGAGACAAGTCGTCACCAAATCCTTAGTCATAAGCTTTTCCTTAGTCTTTTATCCTGCATAAGGACATTCTCTTTCATTTTCCTGTTCTATTGTGTGTTTTTTTTGTCTTGTTTTTTTTCTGGAACATAGTTCTGATGTACTGACAATCCTTCTTGAATGAATAAAAGTGCTGGTTTTTTTCTTCTCAAATGTTTTCTTTTAACACTCTATTTCAAATGCTTGTCGTGTAAATTTGTAACTTGCTCTACATGCCGGACAACTTTGCCCAAGATTTCAGCTTTGAGCTCATATGTTTGAAATTCAGTAACTCGTAGTAGGAACATTCAAGTAACGAGTGTTTCATTTCATTGGAAATATAACTCACACAAATACAATATATGTGAAACCCATTACCGAAAGATTTCCAGGTTAGTACAACTATTATTCCAAAGTTAGGTCGAATGCTGTCTTGATCGACTTTTCAGCTTTGAGCACCTGCCGTAGAAAACCAATAACTCAATGTGGGAGCATTGAAATAACATAATTCTTCTTTCATTGGAAGCATAACTCATAGAAATACAACATATGTAAAAATCATGGCCAAAATATATGCAGATTAGTTCAGATGTATTTTTAAAGTCAGCTCATATTCTGCCTCGCTCAACTCTTCAGCTTTGAGCAATTTTGGGAGAAAATCAATAACTCAGCGTAGGAGCCTTGAAATGATGTGATTCTTGTTCCATTGGAAGCATAGCTCATAGACGTACAACATATGTAAAAATCACGGCCAAAATCTTTCCAGATTAGTACAGATATATTTTCAAAATTAGCTCAAATTCTACCTCGCTCAATTCTTCAGCTTTGAGCAACTTTGGGAGAAAATCAATAACTCGGCGTAGGAGCCTTGAAATGATGCGATTCTTGTTCCGTTGGAAGAATAACTCATAGAAGTCTAACATATGTAACAATCACGGCCAAAAGCTTTCCATATTAGTACAGATGTATTTTTAAAGTTAGCTCAAATTCTATCTCGCTCAACTCTTCAGCTTTGAGCAACTTTGGGAGAAAATCAATAACTCGGCGTAGGAGCCTTGAAATGATGTGATTCTTGTTCCGTTGGAGGAATACATCATAGATGTACAACATATGTAAAAACCACATTCAAAATCTTTCCATATTAATACAGATACATTTTCAAAGTTAGCTCAAATTCTGAAACTATGAAATTCTTGTTTCAATGTGAGGAACACATCTTTGGTGTGAAGTCCAAAATTCGATGTAAGAGTGCTGAAACTATGAGTTTATTATTTCATTGTGACGAGCACATCAAGAACAACACAATTTACAGAAGTTACAACAAAATTCATTCCAAATTGATGAGAATCAATTTTTCAAGTTGACTATACGCCCAGAATGCCAATTCCTCAACTTTGTTCGCTCTTGACAACAATTTTTTTTATCTCTTGAGCTTGGAGTGTTCACATCATGATCTTTGCGGGTACACCATTTCAACATAAGTAAGGTTTTGATCGGAAGGGTATCCCAATTTGATGTTGTAGGTAAAGATGCCCCTAATTTTGAGTAACTTACTGAAGCATCAGTGAATTACACAAAATTATCTCTACCGCAAGCAAAAAAAAAAACTCAAGTTGAATCGCAAGTCGCTTGATCCAATACCAATGGAATTCATCAGCCTGCCGCATATAAAAAATTTAAATCAAAATACCTTTTGAATTGATTAGATTAATACCCGAAGTTGAATTCCAAATCTAGCATGTTTGATATGCAACTTTGAACGATCATAGTTGAAGATCCATGACTCGATGTAGGAGTTTCTGTATTACGAGCTTCTTCTTTTGTTGCGGAGAGGGCTTCAAGAACTGCAATATATGTAAAAATCATGGTCAAAACCTCAGTGAATTTTTATAAATGCGCCTTTGAAGTCAGCTAAGATGCCTTGCTTAACTCTTTTCCTTTGCTCATCTGTTACACATTTGAACTCATGTGCTAGCTACATAATTTTAAAGAGCTAGTGTGATGATCACGCAATGCCACCAAATTCCCCCCCACCCCCTTTTTTTTTTACTCATTTGACTGAGGTTAGAGTGATTACTCCAAGTGCCTACGTACCTCGGTGAAGAGGATCAAGTCATATCGTAGTTCAAGATGATGAGTTTTATTTGTTTTATTTCAGTTTTTTTTGGGCCGTACACATTTTATACTCTTGTGGGCCAGGAGGAACATGCAGTTTATGCTCATACATTAAGGAGCGTAGGCAACCTTCATGGGAAGTATTGCTTTAGAAACTTGGCGTTGATTGGACCAACTCTTACACCATCTTGGTCTACAATTTTATAAGCGCCACTTGAATATGCTTCCTTCACAACATACGACCCATCCCATTTCGATGTAAACTTGTCACCAATGCGTTTGTTGAGGATTATGGGTCTCCGTACTGCTAAGACCAAGTCTCCAACTTGAAATGATTGAGGTCGCACCATCTTGTTGAATGTTTTCGCAAGTCGACCTTGATAACACTCCAAACTTTGTTGTGCTTCCAACTCTGCTAGAGGACGTTGAGTGTTACTTTCAGTTGTAAGTCCCTCTTGGATTGCTATTCACAATGATGGAATTTTCTTCTCCAACGGAAGGACTGCTTCTACGCCATAAACCAATGAAAATAGAGTCGCTTTCGTAGCCGTTCTAAAGGTTGTATGATATGCCCACAAAGCTTCACCAATTCTCTCATGTCAGTCCCGTTTATTATTTGCAATTACTTTCTTCAATAGGTTACCAAGTGTCTTGTTAAAAGCTTCAGCAAGACCATTGGCAGGTGCATTGTACATTGAAGACTTATGTTGCTTAAAACTGAACTTCTCACACAAATTACTCATGAGTTTATTGTTGAAGGGTGTTCCATTATCAATAACTATACATCTTGGTATGCCATATCTAAAAATTATGTTTGATTTGATATAATCAACAACATTTTCCTTCTTCACCTCTTTTAATGGCACAACCTCAGCCCATCTAGAGAAATAGTCAATGGCAGCCAATATATACATTTGTCCTTTTGATGACTTTGGAAGAGGTCCAACAACATCAAGTCCCCATGCATCGAAAGACCATGATGCTACAGTTGGATGCAGAGCCTCTAGAGATTGATGGATGTAGTTAGCATGGAATTGACACGCTTGACACTTATTGTCATGCTCTAAGCAGTCCATTACCATTGTTGGCCAATAGTATCCCATCCTTTTGATGCGAAAATGAAGTTTAGGCCCGGATTGGTGTGCTCCACATGTAATAGAAGATGCCTCCTCCATTGTTTGTTGAGATTCTTCTTTGTCAATACACCGCAAGAATAGTCCCTCATAAGAATGACAAAAACAGTATTCCCTCATGAAAGATGAATCGCGGTGCCCTTCTCTTAATGTCTGCTTTTACTCGTGGATCCTCAGGCAATCTTCCATGTTCAAGATACTTAATCAGTGGTTTTCTCCAATCTTCTTTTTCAACCACTCGAACAGATATATAGTGACTTTCATTGATTTGAAGATCAAGACAATCAGGAATAACCCATCGATGACATACACGCACCTTTGTTGTCTCATTTTCTCCTAGTGCCATTGTTGTGGTCAAGTTAACCAAAGCATCTGCCATGCGGTTTTCTTCTCTTGGGATGTGACTCAAGAACACTTGATCAAACCTTTCAAGTAAGACAGTAGCATATTGGTGATATGACAAAAGATTTTTTTTTTCACCTCGTAATGCTGTAAGAGTTGATTGATGATCAATTCAGAGTCACTGTAGATATCCAATTGAGGAATCTTCATATATGATACAATTTCAATGCCCACAATAAAAGCTTGGTACTCTGCGGTGTTGTTGGAACATGTTTCACCTAGAACAAATGAAAATGGTAAGATTAGTCGTTCTGGAGATATCAACACGACTCCCGCCCCTGCACCATCTCGACGTGAACATCCATCAAAGAACATTGTCCATGCTGGCAGTTCTTCACTAAAGAATGCATCTTCATCAGGAAACTCATATGAAGTTTCCCATTTTCCCGAAAGAGGGTGATCAACAAGTGCTTGCCCCTTCACAACTTTTTGAACTGTGTATATGATCTCATATTGATTAAACAATATAGACCATCTTGCTAAAAGTCCTGAGAGAACTGGTCGAGTCATTATGTACTTCACGGGATCAACCCGAGAAATTATCTTGATAGTGTACGGTTCAAAATAATGCCTCAATATTTTTATCGCATAAAGCAATGCTAAGCACATATTCTCAATGGGCGTATAATTCAACTCAACTCCTATCAAGGTCCGACTTAGATAGTACAATGCTTGTTCTTTCTTAGCTTCATTCTCTTGAGCAAGAAGTACCCCAAGTGATCGCTCTTGCGATGAGATGTATAGTATCAATGGCTTTCCAGGAGTTGGTGCCCCTAATACAGGTGAATTCAACAAGTATATTTTGATGCTTTCAAAAGCATTTCGACATCATTGGTCCAGTGGAAATGAGCATCTTTCTTCATTAAATGGTTGAAGGGGTTACATCGTCCAACCAAGTTATAAATGAATCTGCGAATGAATGCCAAATTTTCTTTTAGACTACGGGGGTCTCTCAAGTTCTTTGGCTCAGGCATTTTTTGAATGGAAACAATCTTTGCGGGATCGACTCCGATTCCATGGTAACACACAATGAAGCCAAGAAACTTTCTTGAGGTAACCCCAAATGCACATTTGAGTGGATTCATCTTTAAGTCATATTTCCTTAACCTCTCAAAAACAATTCGAAGGTCTTCATGATGGTGTTCCCTTTTCTTCGTTTTCACCACCAAGTCATCGACGTAGCATTCCACTCTCTTATGAAGCATGCCATCAAATATATTTTAAATTGCACGTGGGTAGGTGGCACCAACATTCTTTAGACCAAAGAGCATCACTTCGTAACAATAAATCCCTTTTGGAGTTCAGAAAGCAATGTATTCTTCATCTTTTGGAGACATTCTGATTTGATTATATCCAGAAGAACCATCCATAAATGACATAGCTTCATGCCCAGTTGTATCATCAACCATGAGCTCAATGATTGGCAGAGGGAAATCATCTTTTGGACATGCCTTGTTCAAATCTCGAAAATCAATGTAGACACGTGTTTGACCATTCTTCTTCTTAACAGGTACAATATTTGAGATCCACTGTAACACCTCAGATCTCAAAACGAAGAAAATCCTAGTTTTCAAAAAATCTGGTGCCAGTACCAACGAAAACACCCACGGACCGTAGGTGGGACCAAGGACTGTAGGTGGGATTCCGTCGTTAAGGCCTAAGTCTTAATAGTCTCTGATCCCACCCACGGTCGACCAGTACGGTCCGTGGTTGGACCTACGGACCGTAGGTGAGGGTCAGTAGTCAGTTAGAGGGAAATTGTTGTTGGGTCAACTTCAAATGGTCATAGACCTTAGCACAAAAGGAATTAGGTGTCCCACGATCTACCAAATAATAGATAATTGAATCCTATTTCCAACGCCACCGAGTTTACTAAAATCCCATCTCTGAGTAAAAAGTTATGGCCGTTTTAGTGAAGCCATGTCGGGCAGACTTGACCGACGAACCCAAACGACAGCCCGTAGGTCAAACGACGGACCGTCGTTCCCTCTGTGGATGGGTTTCATCAGAATTAAGTTAGGGTCATTTTGGTCCTTTCCCCTATGCTTTGGGCACCTAAACTACGTCATTTAACCCCTAAACTACGTCGTTTTACTTAATTAAGCCTAATAACCTAGTCAAAACATAACCAAAACCTTTATTCACTAAAAATTCATCAAACTAGATAAAAAAGAGAAGAAGCAGTCGACCAAGCCCTCTCCAAGAACGCAACAAGTTTTCTTCAGTTCCTGCCCTGAAATCAAAAGATTTCTCTGTGAATTTTGTCACAAGGTATGTGGGATTTCACTAGTGGGTTCCTTTCACCCATTAGGTCCCTAGAATTCAGTCAGATACTTGATTCCCTTCATATTATCTAGACCTATCATTTCTAGAATTTTAGCAGATTATTATGAATTAGTTTTTTGATGTTCCTAATCAGATTATCATGATATTAGTATTGTTTTGCGTAGGTTCTTTCATAAATTCTGAACCCTAGCTATGTAGTTCTTTTAGTTCATGAATTACACATACTAGGTCAGTTTAAATAGATATACATGCCTCAGATTTGAATGTTTCATTATCAGTACATTAATGTTGCATTTTCAGTTAGTATGTCAATATTTTGAGCGATCCACTATTACAGAAATTCAGTCATAAATTGTTAATTACATAATCAATTGGGAGTAGCTTAATACCGAGTGGACTAAGGTCAGTCACCCTTAAGTCCCAGAACTATGTGACCCGTAGGTTGTAAGTCCCCTCTGTGGGAATCAATTTAGTGATCACGCCAGTCATGCCTCTATACCTCTGGCAGGGTATATTGGGTCCTCTCAATGGGGCATATACATTGGACTCCACATTTAGCTCATGTGGTTTTATGTCGGTTATTAGTAGCTCCCTTACAGTCAAATCCTATTGCATTGACCATGTTATTAGTTATAGTCAGATTTCAGTCTCAGCATGTTCAGTACTTGGTCATTGCATGCAGTTAGTTCATGTTCGGTATCTTTAGTACAATATCATGTTCATATCATAACATTTCTCAGTTATATGCTTTGTTCAGTTATATATTTTATTCAGCTTTATTCTATCATGCATGCTCTGTACCTTTCAAGTACTGTCGCATACTCTGCACTACATCTTCTTGTGATGTAGTTTCAGTTTTGCTAGATTTAGCTGGGGCAGTCCCAACACTTATAGTCAGTTAGAGGCTTATTTCAGACATAGTTAGTTTCAGCTTTAGCATTTGAGTTTGAATTTTCAGTTGTTGTTAAACTCTCAGTTTTTTTATATTCATATAGTTTATGGTTATTCCCCATCACTTTATTTTACAAGATGATTTAGCTTCCGCACAGTATTTCTTGTTTTAGTTTATCTTTAAGTATGCTCATGATATGCTAGAAGGATTAGCTTGGGGTCACTCGTGATCCTAGGTCTCGTGTCCACGTCCTGGGGGTAGCTTCGGGGCGTGACATCAACAATGGGTACTTCACTTCTCGGATAAATCCATCTTCGATTAACTTGTTGACTTCCATTTCAATTTATGTTACCAACTCAGGGAAAAACACTCATTGTGACTGCTTTATAGGATGTGTTCCCTTTTTGATCCCTAAATGATGAATAGATATCCTGGTACTATGACCCATCATTTCTCTGTACGACCAAGCAAAAACGTCTATGAACTTAACCAATGACTTGAAGTATTTCCTCTCTTCTTGTGGTGTAAGAAGTGCACTAATGAAGGTTGGGAGTGGATCTTCCAAAGTGCCTAGATTTAGTTCCTTGAGGTCGTCTATGGTTGATTGTATGCCATCCTCCAGTTGAGATGGATCCTCTTGAACGTCATCATATGTATCATCAATGTGTGAACCTTCTTCCACTGTTATGTGATAGGATGATTGCATCAAGTTTGAATCTTCCCTCTGACTTCCTACGAAGACTGTGATGGCTTCATCTTCCTCCTACTTAGTTTCTCCATGAAACTGGTTGGTGACAACAATTGTTCTTCTTTTTACCTTCAATGAACCATCGGTGGTAATTGACAATATAACCTTTATCTTCATACGTGATGGGAAAACACTATGGATCTCTTTGTCGTCGGTTAGATCACAAAAATCTTGATTTTCATGCTCTAACAACCTCTTTTTTAATGATGACTTCCTTTAGTTCCCAAGTGATGAAATACAGAGGTCTTTGAGGTGGTGGCATATCCGTCCACTTGTTTAGAGGATTCCCTTTCATCCTTGCGGCCCAATCTTTCAAATGCAGAGACATGGGGTGTCAATCTTCCAATGCATTCAAACACCGAAGTTCGTCATGGTGTTTTACCTTCCTTAGATTCCCTTGTTTATTCTATAGAGGTGTGGTGGGATGAAGCTATTTCCTTTCCCTTCTTAGATGAAATCCGAAGAGGCTCCGACGAGCTAAATCCTAACCCAAACCTAGGAGTAGCGACATGATATCCTTGCTTTCTCAACTGCATTTGAGACTTTGTAAGCCCGTGTATCTTTTCACCAGTGACTTCATCCCTGAGTTCTCCTAACTTCGCTGGATTTGAGAAGTCGTAACCTGATTTTTCAAACAATGTGAAGACCTTTTGATCAAAGTTCCCTTTTATCTTACCAACTTGGGTATTGCCTTTGGAGGACTCCAAAGTGATAGACATGACTTGTCCAACTGGGACAATCATTTTCTCCTTCAAATCTTGGAATGTTATGTGACTGAATTCCTTCCTCGGTGGGTGGACTTGTTGAGTACGTTCCTCTAGCAGTGGTTGTCCCTTTTTTCGACGCTCACGTGGAATGTAGCAAAAAATTGGTCCCTCATCATCAATATTGGTTTGCATGTGTCCTTTAGATAGTGAAAGCTTAATGGAAACCTCTTCCGTTCTTTTCTTAGACATCTTGATAGTGTCCCATTGAACTTTACTATCTTCGAGATCAATTGAGTCGGCTTCTACATGTTCCTCCATATTTGATCTTCCAGAATCTAAATAGAATTTTGCATTTGCAAAATATGACTCCGTCTGAGTGAAAGGATTGATGGTTGCATCTATTTTGACTACTTCACCATCTTTCATATACTTCATGCATTGATGCAAAGTAGATGGCACCACTCCATTTTCATGAACCCAAGGATGCCCGAGCAACAAGTTGTATGATGTTTTGGCATCTATGACATAAATCAAAGTGTTTGATTTCATGTCGCCAATGGAAAATCTTATACGAATCTTCCCTATGGATCATTGTCCTCCTTGATTGAAACCTCAGATCGTTAGGTTACTTTTGGACAATTCATCAACAGAGATCCCGAGTTTTTTCAAAACAACTTTTGGCATAATATTTACTACCGAACCACCATCAATTAGAATGCAATTGAGGTGTTGTTCTCGAATAGATCCTACAACAAACAAGGGCCTATTATGTAGCTTAGACCCTAACAACAAGTCATCATTTGTGAAGGCAATTGTAGCACAACATGGGACAACTTTTTCATTAGCTTGATGTTATTGTGTTATTGCTGCGTGATGCTTGCCTTTGCTTTCCTTCGTTTCTTCTGTGCTGGAAACAACATGTGTTGCACCAATTTGACTACTGCAAAAGAATTTTTCAGGAAAGAATTCATCGAACGTAATTATCATTCGAACCTTCTACGATAAATAACCATTCATATTTTGGCTAGTACAAGGCTTGACATTTTTTGATGCTTGTAATTGATTCACATCACTCCTTGTTGCTCTTGTCTTAGAAAGTCGTATCGTAAGAACTGCTTGGTATCTTCGCTTCTTCTGAGTAACTAGAGTCCAACCATCAACTTCATTGTCATCTATCTCTAGTGAACCTTTAGGGGTTTTCCTTGGAAAGTCAACTTCAACAGGTGTGAAACTTCTGAATAGCAATGAAATGGTGTTTGGCATAATTTGGGACCTTGAACACTTCTTTTGATTGGATGCTACACTAGCATGATTCCCCTCCATTTTTTCATCCATGTCAATGATGATTTTTCCTTCACTTACTAACATCATGATTTCCTCCTTCAAAATAAAGCATTTACTTGTCGGTTGGCCAAGGACGCGATGGAACTTGTAGTATCTAGGATCACCAACATTATTGATTTCTTCGGGCCTCTTTGATTAAGGAAGATCAATAACTTTCTTAGCTAGCAATTCATAAAGAATCATAGGTACCTCTAAATCAAGAAATGGGTAGACCTTTGCCTCTAACTCCTTCAAGGTTGGACGTCGCCTCTCCTCCTTTGGATATTGACTTGGGGCTTCCTCCTCTTTTAGTTTACTCTTGGTGGTGACCTTTACAGAAGTTGCTTTCACCGCTATAGATTCCTTAGTTTGGATCTTTGAGGTCATACATTTTATGAACTTATTTTTTTTTGTCAGATCAACAAAAGGTGATGCCTTCCCATGACTTGCGATGCTCAACTCCATGTCATGCGCTCGTGTAGCAACTTCCTCAAAAGTTCACGGTTTGATTTCTTGTAGTATGTATAGAAGTCTGCAATGCATACCTTGAGTGCACATTTCGACAACTGATGTTTTAGAAAGATGATCTTTGCAGTACAAACTCAGTGATCTCCAACAATTGATGTAATCCTCCACCGGCTCGTCCTTTCTTTGCTTAGTGACAATTAACTCTATCATGCTTACAGTTCGATAGGTATTGTAAAAATAATTGATGAATTCCTTCTCGAGTTGCTCCCAACTATTGATGGACTCGTGTTCCAGGTTAATATACCAGTCGAATGCATTCCCTTTCAGCGAACGAACAAATTGTCTTACGAAAAGGTCACCATGTGTTCCACCATTGCTACAAGTTTCAAAAAATTGATCGATATGTTGCCTTGGGTTTCCCTTGCCATTAAAGTGTTGTAGCTTTGGTGTCTAATAGTTTGTTTGCATTGATAGACAATCAATCCATCTGGTATATGGCTTGGAGTAATACAAGGAACTTTGTGGTATTCCACTAGATTGAGCGTTGATAGTGTTCGTTATCATGTCTTGCAACTGTTGGACAGATAATGCTGCAACTGAAGAAGATTGTTTTTGTCATGACCCGAGTCTACACCTTGGACATGGACGACACTCGAGAACCGTTATTGGTCCCTAAGCGAACCATCATCCTGGCTGACTACAAGCGGAAGATTAACTCAAGCATGCAAAAACATAAAAATTGAATTCAATTCAAACACTCAACTTTAAAATAATCTAAACAATATTGAATAGATAACTCTGAATAAAAATAATATATTCAACTCGCCATAAATAGGTAACTTAAGTCTTTAAAACATTTAACAAAATAAATGAACTGACTTCTGAAACTCTATTGTCTATCTATGAAGCCTCTACTATTACAGAAGGATAATCAAAACTACTAACTGTAATATAAAGGTAAAGTCCTTCGGAATATAAGAAGGCTCACAAAAGGTGACTATAACATCCCATGACCTCAACGAAACACATGTTGATGATCTTGAGTACCTGTATCTACATAATGAAATGATGCGGACCAAATGGCTCAGTACATGGAATTTACGAGCATGTAAGGGGAATTCTAAAGCATAAACATAAGTTTGAACTTGTGGAATAGAAACATACTTACCTCTTCTCAACTCACTCAACTCAACTCGAATCAAAGAAACATAGTTCAACTCAATGATAAGATATTCAACTCAGTGAAATAAGGCTCAACTCGATAATAAGATATTCGAATCTATGTACCCAACTCTGGATACTCAACTCAATATAAAGCAACAATACATATGCAATATATGGAAAAAATTTAAACAATAGAAAGTAACTCAGTTTGTATGCAAGGATACAAGATAAAATCTGCTTGTATATGAAAATACAAAGTAAACTATGTGTATATAAGAAAACAAAATATCTCTGTGGGAGTTTCTCTAACCGAAAACCATTAATATGACCTATGTGATGATACATCGTCTTGCCTCATGCTGCCAGGGCCATCCTATTCTTTGTCGGGGTATAGAACCTACAACTAAGTGGATCCACTAGTCTATGCTAAAAGCATTAAGGAATCATCTAAAAAGTATGACCCTTTCTACCCATGTTGGCTACACGGTTTATGGAGACTTTGAGTTATCTGAACTCGTCCCCATATCGGTGCTCAATACTACTCCCAAAATGTAACTAGTTCATATGTTTAAAAACATAAATTTTTCTGTGGTTTGAGATTATTACTCAAAAACGTTTCTCTAAAAAGAGATGGTACTCATACTGCTCAAAACTCTTTTGGAAATCTAAGTTTCCTCTCATCTTAAATGTGAATACATTTATTCTTGGGAATACTTAGTTCCCATATATCATTTTAAAGAAAATGAACTCAACTCTGCACTTTCTCAAAAACATTTCAAAATCATATTATAATATGATCATTGATGACTCGGGAAGTCATACTGCATAAACATTGATTGTATATCTAGATACCATACAGCTCATACATTGATCGCATACTCGATTGTCATACTAATCATGTTTTAGAAAACTCTTTTCTCAAAACTCATCTTTACCTTCTCAAAACTCAGTTTAAGAACTCAAGCGTTGACTTTAAAAAGCTTTTTAAAATTTATAACTCAAATCGTAGGGTTCATGTGGAATTATGGGCATGAACAACTCAACTCAAGGGATTCATGGGTAATATGTAGTTGTCCCATAAATAGGAATATAATCTCAAAAGGAGTAGGAACTCAATACTCAAGACTTAGAACTTAAAGATACTACTCCTCTCAAAGATGCTCAACTTATGAAGTTCATGCGGAATTTATGGGCATGAACGACTCGACTCAAGGGTCTACATAACAATATGGAAATCATGTATACGACTCTTCTCATTCTCATACTTACTTCCTCAAAACTTAGTTCAAATTGATAGTTGATCTTAAAGTATTCTCAATTGGACTCAACGACTTTCTTGAACTCTAATCTTAACTCTCTCTTGAACTTCAATTATGAATTCAAGAGTTATGGTTCATGATATGAAGGATCTCGTGATGATAATGTAGACTGATGAATACATTCTCCTAATTGTCATACCCCTTACTAATTTTAGGTAACTTTTCTTATTTTGGCAGCCCGAATTCAAACGGGCATATCTCACTCATCCTACCTCGAAACTTAGCAAACTTAGTGGCGTTGGAAAGATAATTTAAAGACCTTTCATTTGATATCTTATGGGTCACCTAAATCATCATGTACTGAAAGTTATGGTCATTTGAAGTTGACCCAAAACTTAGAAGAACTTAGGAATGACTTGAATGAACTCTCTTTAGTTCTCTTTTTTGAAACTCAAGGTTCTACATCTAGTGATCTTAATACTTAAGATATTTTTAATTCCTCGGTAAAATCCTACTCACAACGAAGGATGGTTCGAGTCTTAGCTCTAAAAAAATTCTGAGGTGTTACAATATCTCTCCCTTGGGATCATTCGTCCTTGAATGACGGTTGGACTGGGTATGGAACGAGGCTACTCTTATCATATCTGCTATACTAACTAGAATTTGCCTACATTACTATTCAGAACCAACTAAGGGCTGTTATTCAGCTAATAACTTTCTCATAGCAAAACCTCATCTTCTTCTTCCTCCCCATTAATAGCCTTCTACGGAATCATCTCACCATCATTATCACGATAGGATCATTAACCTTCTCTTTCTAACATCACTCCATTACTAAAAGGACCTATGAAAAGATGTCTCCCATACTCTTTGGAACTCATTACTATCTTATTCTCGAACACTTGACTTGATTTTTTAATCTTGTCATCCTCCCTTAGGTCTAAAACTGAAACTTGAAAGTTATGGTATTCCATCATCTCTAACTGGTCTACATCCCCTTTACTATAATACTCGGGATAAGTCTACCTCATGACTACATAACTCTCCATAAGCAGGTACTAATGCCTCATTTCTTAATCAGTTCTATAACCTTTTGAACATCATAAGCCTAGATTAGATCTACCACTTCATGAATACTCTGTGCTTTTATTCAACACATATATTTAGCCTCCTCTAACACGATGACACATCGACATCAACTTTATTATGGTTAAAATATATTCTATCTCATCATGTCTAGTAACTATTCTTCTTCCTTCTATCGAGAACTCTCTACAACATTATTATTCCTCTTTCCACTCATAAAGGAACTCATCATGTATAACTGACTGGGTGCATGATTGCAATAACATAATCTGTCCCATCACTATCTCCTTTCATTTGATTACTGAACTTCTGCATACTTTCCTCTAACTCTAGGAACTTTCACTACTAAGCTCATAATTTTTTAACGCATGTTACCTTTTTGGATGAGAATACTACCCAAGCTCTAAACATACTTCCTCATAAAGATTTCAGCTGAAACAAGGCTTAGAGAAGAGAGTACAACTCACTTTTAGTTCAAATGCATGATTCACATGAATATGAGTGCATTTTCTCGAACTCAACACTTAACTCACTCCCAGGCTTCTCTCAAGCCCCTCTGGAGTCTCATGACTTACTAAATTTTTTGTTATGACCAAATCATCGATAAAAAATTGACTTTGCTTTTCAACCACCTCTAGTATGAGGGGTAGTCGAATGGATATGAGAACACACGAGTTAGAATAAATCTCTATGAGATAGCTCTATTGCACAATTTAGAGTATAAAAGAAGGGAAACTTTTCTAAAATGTCTATAGTTCCTCATTTATAGAAGTGGGGCCCTCACAACCATAAATAAGATCCTACTGACTCACTTTATAGACACCCTATGATACTTGAACTCTAAGCTCTGAAACCAAGTTTGTCACGACCCGAGTCTACACCGTGGTGGCTGAAACTCGAGAACCATTGCTGGTCCCCAAGATAACCCTCATCCTGGATGACTACAAGGGGAAGACTAACTCAAGCATGCAAAAGCTTAAAAACTGAATTCAACTCAAATAATCAACTTTAAAATAATCTGAAAAATATTGAATAGATAACTCTGAATTAAAATAATACATTCAACTCGCCATAAATAGGCAACTTAAGTCTTTCAAACTTTTCACAAAATAAATGAACAGACTTCTGAAACTCTACTGTTTATCTATGAAGACTCTACCATTACAAAAGGAGATCAGGACAAGACCCACGACATCTCAAAACTACTAATTGTAAGATAAATGTGAAGTCCTCCGGAATATAAGAAGGCTCACCAAAGCTGACTGGAACATCCCATGACCTCAACGAAATGCCTATTGATGATCCTGATTACCTCTATCGACGTCATGAAATGATATAGGCCGAATGGCTCAGTACATGGACTGTACAACATGTAAGGGGAACTCTAAAGCATAAACATAAGCTTGAACTGGTGGAATAGAAACATACTTACCTCTTCTCAACTAACTCAACTCAACTCGAGTGAAAGAAACATAGTTCAACTCAATGATAAGATATTCAACTCAGTGAATTAAGGCGCAACTCGATAATAATATACTCGACTCTGGGTACTCAACTCTGGATACTCAACTCAATATAAAGCAACAATACATATGCAATATATGGAAAGCTTTTAAACAACAGAAAGCAACACAGTTTGTATGCAAGGATAAAAGATAAACTCTCCTTGTATATGAAAAGACAAAGTAAACTACGTGTATATAAGAATACAAAATATATCTGTGGGATTTTCTCTAACCGACAACCATCACTATGAGCTATGTGATGATGCAACGTCTTGCCTCACGCTGCCAGGGCCGTCCTATACTTTGCCGGGGTATAGAACTTACTACTAATCTGATCCACTAGTCTATGCTAAAAGAATTAAGGAATCATCTAAAAAGTATGACCACCCTTTCTACCCATGCTAGTTACACGGTTTATGGAGACTTTGAGTTATTTGAACTCATCCCCATATCGGTGCTCAATACTACTCCCAAAATGTAACTAGTTCATATGTTTAAAAAATTAATTTTTTCTGTGGTTTGAGATTATTACTCAAAAATCGTTCTCTGAAAAGAGATGGTACTCAAACTGCTCAAAACTCTTTTGGAAATCTCAGTTTCCTCTCATCTTAAATGTGAATACATTTATTCTTGGGAATACTTAGTTCCCATATATCATTTTAAAGAAAATGAACTCAAATCTGCACTTTCTCAAAAACATTTCAAAATCATATTATAATATGATCATTGATGACTCGGGAAATCATACTGCATAAACATTGATGGTATAGCTAGATACCATACTGCTCATACATTGATGACATACTCGATTGTCATACTAATCATGTTTTAGAAAACTCTTTTCTCAAAACTCATCTTTACCTTCTCAAAACTCAGTTTAAGAACTCAAACGTTGACTTTAAAAAGCTTTTTAAAATTTATAACTCAAATCATAGGGTTCATGTGGAATTATGGGCATGAACAACTCAACTAAAGGGCTTCATGGGTAATATGTAGTTGTCCCATAAATAGGAATATAATCTCTAAAGGATTAGGAACTCAATACTCAAGACTTAGAACTTGAAGATACTACTCCTCTCAAAGATGCTCAACTTATGAAGTTCATGCGGAATTTATGGGCATGAACGACTCGACATAAGGGTCTACATAACAAAATGGAAATCATGTATACGGATCTTCTCATTCTCATACTTACTTCCTCAAAACTTAGTTCGAATTGATAGTTGATCTCAAAGGATTCACAATTGGACTCAAAGACTTTCTTGAACTATACTCTTAACTCTCTCTTGAACTTCAATTATGAATTCAAGAGTTATGGTTCGTAATATGAAGGATCTCATGATGATAATGTAGACTCATGAATACATTCTTGTAGTTCTCCCATAATCAAGATAAATTATATATAATCATGTGCTACAATCGTACCGATGGCATGTCCAATTTCCATCCTAGACTATGACCAAAAGATTTTATACTTATAAGAACCGATGATTTAATCCTCTATGTATAAGCTAAAACTCTATACACTAAATCATCAACTATTTATGTAAATAGACACCATAAACGAATATATGATCTATTAAAACTAAATAAATATTTATTCTATAATAAATATTATATCAAAACATATGGTTAATAGTATATATCCAACACCCAGGTCCTTATGTGTGGTCCTGTAAAGGTTCTGGAAAAAAAGTACCCAAATGACATATCACCAAAAAATTTATGGGTTAATACACACATAAAATTGAGAAATTTATCTAATTCCTGCTGAGTGACCCATAAATGCTCAAAATAAGTGGCGCGGATCAGGGTGAGGCAAGAAGAATTTCCCCCCAATTCCTGGCAAATGGTTCTATAAAGTTTCTGAAAAATAAGTGTTCGGAAACCATTTCACCAAAAAAGTCCATGTGCTAACACATACAAAAAACTAAGAAAATGACCAAACATTTGTTGAGCGGCCCTCATATGCTAATAAAGTGGTGTGGATCATAGTCAGGATTTATGTCACGACCCAACCCACCGGGCCGTGCGGGCACCTACTCTAACACCTAAGTAGGAGAATCCTCATATCCCAATAGTTAAAACATGCAGAAATTAAGGAAGAATGGAGATAAATGAAATAACAGGCTTTCATAATTAATAACTTTTAAAACAATTTCAGTTTAAGACTTGTAAAGTAATTAAAACCCCCAATGATCTAGTCTAAACAGGTACAAGAGTTACTAAGAATACAAAGAAAGACATGATAATGAAAAGACACAACTCCCACCATGCGGAAGGAAAAATAGAAGCTGCTGGAGATTTTCTTCGTCTTCACCTAATGAGACATCACCGACCCTACATTCAGACTATACCAAAGGCATAGCAAGAATAGTATTAGTACAAAACCACACGTATTGGTAGACATCATCGGTCAACCCGACGCCCACCACATACTATAAGAATTCAACTAGCAAGATAATGCAATAAAACCACTCGCTTCTCCACCTTTACCCTCTCTCGAATCCTCAGAATTACACTAGTACCCTTACTACTAACTTTTGACTCAGTCAACCCACATTACTAGGTTCTTAGTCATAGCCTAACCATTCTAACTCATAGAAGAGTCCACACTTACAACTACCAACATTCAACGAACAATCACGCATGACATACCCTTGCCTTCTCTTCCTCTTACCCAGTCCTTGCCACATGGCATATTTTATCAAGGCTTCCTAACCTCTAACCACGAATCTCTTGCAAAACACAGACAACCTTTCTCTCAACATTAACAACTCTTGAATCCTTGCCCTTTCCCAGTTCATTCAACAAGGAGATACATAACAAGTTTACTCGACATAGTAGAACAATCATATATAGGTCATAATAATCATTTAACGTTTCCGGAGAAATATAGTATCAATTCTTACTTACGAACAAACAGATCATTTCACAATTCTCAAGATATGCAGTTATGTCAATTCAATGGTCCTCTCACGAAACTCACACCCAAACTGTTAGCTTACCGATACGTGGTACCCGATCTAATGTTTATGCCAAAACATGGTGACCGATCCATTTATTTATGCCAAAACGTGGCAACCGATCCATATATATATATATACCAGAACGTGGCAACCGATCTAGTTAGTGTGTTGAAATGCAACACCCGATCCATTCAACAAGCAACAATCACAATCACAAGTATATTCTCAAATCATACAATCAAGTCATGATTCATGGCCTACCTCATTCAGTTATCCTCATATACGATTTGTGTGATCAATAATGCAGCATTCACATACATACATACATTATAACAAAGTAATTACTAACATACATCACACTAATAGGAAATCACAACCATCATATTGAAGTATTCATCAACATAGATCACTAAGACAATAACTCGACCATACCTAGCCCTAGTTCATCGTCTAAGGCTTCTTCTTATGATTAAGTCATATTTTATTCGGTGCACTAAGGCATACACATAATTCCTACCATTGATTTACATCATACTACGCAGTGAGCACAGATTTATAACTACTCAATTAATAAAATATAGCCTACCTAGGCTCCAAGCTGATGCATGAAATTTTGGCTTCGATTTTGGTTTTACGGATGACAATGCGGTGACTTTGGCCAAGAATACACAAGGTTTCGATCTCCTTATGCTAGGAATCTCCTCCTCCTTCTTTCCCAAACCTAGAGCAGCTTTTGAAGGGTTTCTGAGTGGTTTACGTCTAAATTAGGTGTTTTAGGAACAAGGAGAAAATAAGATTTTGCATTATTTACATTCTGTCTCACCGATCCCGCTCTGGAGCCAACTTACCTCGCTAGAGCACCACCACCGAAGCGACAACTAGCTCGGTCTGGCGGGAGGGTGGCCCAGTTTTCCTTAGACGTTACTCTTTTTTCCTATTAACGATGGTTTGGGTCATTACAATATATGAATTGTTCCCAGGTTGTTACAAATGTTTCTGCAAAGGTTCTGGAACAAAGTGCCCAAAATTCATATCACATAAAATACATGCATTAACACATATGAAAAGCTGAGAAAATTGTTTAATGCCGGTTGAGCATGGATCAATGTGAGACTATAATAATTGTTTCACATGTCCTTACGGATGGTTCTGGAAAAAAGTTCGCAGAAGATATATCACCAAATAATGCATGGGTTAACATACACGAAAAACTAAGAAAAATCACCTAATTCATGTTAAGTGTCCCCTTCATGCTAAAAAATGTCGCGTGGATCATGGTAAGGCTAAATGAATTGTTCTCCGGGTCCTTATGGATGGTTTGTTAAAGGTTCAAGAAAAGAAGTTCCCGGAAGCCATATCACTAAAAAATGCATGGGCTTACACACATGTAAAACTGAGAGAATCGCCTAATTCATATTGAGTGGCCCCTAAATACTAAAATAATGGTGTAGATCATGGTGAGGCTATAGGAAATGTTCCCCAGGTCCATACAGATGGCTCTGTAAAGGTTCTGCAAAAAGTGACCGGAAGTCATAACACCAAAAAATCTATGGGCTAACACACACCTACAACTAATAAAATTGCTTAATTCCTTTTGAGTGACCCTAAATGCTACAAAAATATCGTGGATCATAGTGAGGCTATAGGATTTGTTCCCCAGGTCGTTACAGATGATTCCATTAAGGTTCTGGAAGAAAAGTTCCCAAAACACATATCACTAAAAAATTAATGGGCTAAAACATACGAAAAACAAAGAAAATCATCTAGTTCCTATATAATATGTGGCCCTTCAATGCTAAAAAAATGTGGTGTGGATCATGGTGAGGCTTTATAAATTGTGTCTCAAGTCATTACACATGGGTCTATAAAGGGTTTGGGAAAAAGTGTGTCAAAGTCATATCACCAAGAAATTCATGGGATAACACGCAAAAAATTGAGAAAATTTTCAAGTTCCTGTTAAGTGGCCTCTAAATGCTAACAAAATGGTGTGGATTATGGTGAGGATGTAGGAAGTATTCCTGAGGTGCTTAAGGATGGTTCTATACACATTTTGAAGAAAAAAAATCTGGAAGCCATATCACCAAGAAATCTATGGGCCAACACACGCGAAAGTTTTAGAAAATCATCTTATTCATGTTGAGTGGCCCCTAAATGCGAAAAAAGTGGTGTGGATCATGGTAAGGGTACAAGAATTTTTTCCCAGGTCCTTACGGATGATAGTGTAAATATTTGAAAAAAAGCCTAGAAGTCATATCATTAATAAATTCATGGGCTAACACACGAAAAACTGAAAAAATCGCCAAATTCTTGTTGAGTGGCCCCAAAATGCTAAAACAAAAAAGTGGTGTGAATCATGGTGAGACTATATAAAAATTGTTCCTCTGGTCCTTATGGATTGTTTTGTAAATGATTTGAAAAAGATTTGTACAAAAGTCATATCACCAAAAAATTCATGGGTTAACACACACAAAAAAAAACTGAAAAAATTGCCTTATTCTTGTTGAGTGGCACCTAAATGCTAAAAAAATGGCATGAATCATGGTGAGACTATAGGAATTGTTCCCATGTCTTTATGGATGGTTCTTCAAAGGTTTTGAAAAAAAAAAGTACCTGGTAAGCATATCTCCAAAAAGTCTCTCTCTCTCTCTCTTGTTACGTTCTTTTCGATGTTTATTTTATTGCTCATCAAGGCGGAGTTATCGAAACATTCTTTCAATCTTTGCCATTTGCGGTCGGTATCTTCAAACCTACTTTGTGAGACTACTGATGAATTTTTGATTTTTTTTTTCGTTCTTTCCAATGTTTTTTAAAAGATTAATTAGAATGTAACTTTTTGGGGGTTCATTATTATTTTAGATTAAACTGTTTATTTGTCGGTTTATTTCATTCTTGTATGATCAATTTATTGCATTTTGCCCTAGTCATTAACACTATTATATTTTTATGTATTATTAACTAGGGAACATGTCCGCGCTTCGCGTGAGGATTAATAGATATGTGTTAGGATGTTTCATATCATTATCTTTTCATTTGAAATGATGATACATAATGAAACTTATCAAATTTAGTATCTATTTAATGTGAATAATACATTCTTAATGAATAAGTCAGAATATATACTCTATTAAAAAAATACTTTATTTTCATTGCTAAAATATATATATAAAAAAAAATACATCAACAACGGCCTATCATTCTTTATTAGATTGATGTTTAGAGAATATATTCTCTAATCATAATTTATTTCAGCTCCCTATTAAACATAAATCAATACATGAAAAACGTCATGTCATTCTTTGTTTGTTTGATCTTGTGAAACTCCTCTGTATATATATTTTTTCAATTGCTTTTGTTCCTTTCTGAAATATACAATTCGCTCTTGTATAATATTTTAATACATCACTTTAACCGATTTACTTGATTCTTCAGTTGTATCTGTATTCAAAAATAAATGTTTAGAAGAAAAATTTAATATAGTTATGAATATTATCATTAATATTTTACCTTGACAATTCTCTGAACTAATTATTTGGGGTCGATCCTTATTTTGTTTTATCCATTGTAGTACTTCTGTATAAGTATTTGTCAAACTAAGGATAGAGTATTGCAATAAATGGTAAGTTTCATATAATAATATTGAATATCAAAAACTAACCTCAATTAACCACTATTAGCCGATGGTGACTATGAAGATAAATGGTGTGTGTGGATGTTTATTATTTTGTTGGTGGTATTTATACCACTTTTTTCATTTATTGGTTGCGCTACCATTTAATTGTATGAATTAATTATTTGGATTTGTTAAATGTTTGCGTAAAGGTAAGTGTGAAGATTTTGTAAATAATTGGAGGAAATAGTTGGGGATTCATATTGTTTTATTTATTTATTATGAAAGATATGGTATGAAATTATTATGGAGATATAGTAAATAAAAAGGTGTAGAGGAATATATATATATATATATATATATATATATATATAAGTTTTCACATTGATCATGTAGATGAATATTTTGAAATTAAAAAATAAGTGTATTTTACAACTTTTTCCATTGGTTGTTATCTCCACTTAATTGTTTTAAATAATGAGATTATTTATGAAATTGTTAAATCTTGATGTAAACATAAGTGTCAGACATTTTGAGAAAGAATAGGCAGAAAGGTTGAATTTTGTACTTTATCTTTTAATTAATTCGGGTAAAGTTGTAGAGAGTATCGCAAGAGAGCTTGAGAGTCTCTATCAGAGGGTAAAATATGAGGTACACACTTGCTTGTGTTACTGATTTGTTATATAAATAAAGGGAAAGGTGGACAGAAATTGCTTAGTATGGTGTTATTGTATAGAAAGTAATCCACACATATTAGATCATGATATGGCGTTACATAAATCTTGGGATTTAAAAGATTTTTATAAATTAAATTAAAATTTTTTATAAATTTAATTAAAAATACTACTAAGATTTTCAATGATATCCCTGGATGTAATTTAACTTCAAGCAATCATCCATGAAAACAACGGCATGAAGTTAAACTTGAGGATTTTCTGACACCGACCCCAGAGCCCTTCGTCCTTTTTGTAAGGAAAAGTTAAAAGGCTACTAATTAGCAGATACCATTTAGCGGAGCATTGAGAAGGATATGGTTGTAGCCATAAGTGTCCATATTAGTGGTTTTAAGTGTTTTTTTTTCAAAATGCATTCGTTTAATACAAACACAAGTCCGCATTCTGCCAAACACCATAGCCTAAAAATAAAATGTATCCAACAGCTATACATGCACTAACATGCTTTTTTTCCGAATGTGGGACATTATCTAAATTTTCATTAACAATAATAACAACCAAAATTAAAGAAAGCCCCTCAATACAGCCAAGGGCGGACCCACGTGGTATCCAGGGGTTCACCCGAACTCCCTCGGCAAAAAATTACACGGTATATATAAGGTAAATTTTTTGTATCTCTGTAGATATATAAATTTTGAACCACCTCAATAACAAAGAGAAATTGATGGCGCAGTGGCAAGTACCCCTAAAATTAAGCTGTATGTCACCGGTTTGAATCTCATTGAAAGTATTTTATTTTTTTCTTAATCAGTTTCAGTTCTTTTAGGTTTTTTTTAAAATTTTCAGTTCTGTTTTTCAAGTTTTTTAAAAATTTTATTTTTTACTTAAAAAAATGTGCTAAAAGTTTGGTTTTAAACCCAAAAGAATTCAAGGTTTCAATTTCTAAAGGCTTATTTACACGTTTATACTTTTATTTTTCGAATCCCCTGAACGAAAATCCTGGGTCCACCACTGAATACAGCAGATCACATTGAAGATTAATATTAATAAGCTAATGATCATAATTTTTTTTCTTGATTAGAAAATAATGCTAAAGTTAACGCCAAGATGATGCGACGGTGAGAGTTCGTCCCATCCAACCAAAGCAAATACCTCCACTTTGTTCATTCACGGTAAAGCCCGGGTTGGCTCTTGCCTTATCTATATATAGAACAGTTTAGTGCTCCAAAAACTTGGCCGAAGTCATAGTTTGTGCAAGATCTACACTGGAGGCTTAAATGGAAGACAAAAACATTCAACTCTCTTTCAAATCTAACCTGTTGAACTAACTCTTGAGGTCCCAACTTAGCATAAGTTGTAGGTTGTAAATTGATCATCACAAGGCAATTGAAACCGAACTTAGCATAAGTTTTATGTTGTAAATATATCATCACAAGGCAAGTGAAACCATAGTGTATGTTTCAAATTTCCCTGATATATGAAAGTAGAAGGATATTTGTGTTGATGAAAATGTGTAGAATAATATATATTTGGAAAATTACATTCTACATAATAAGATACTGTAACACCCCAGATTTTTTTTTGAACTCAGACTTAAACCATCCTTCGTTGTGAGTAGTATATTTACCGAGGAATTTAAATTTCTTGAGTGTTAAGGTCACTAGATGTAGCACCTTGAGTTCCAAGAAGAACTAAAGAGAGTTCATTCAAGTCATTCCTAAGTTCCTTTAAGTTTTGGGTCAACTTCAAACGACCATAACTCTTAGTACATTATGAGTTAGGTGAGATACTAGGTATCCAATGACATGTCTTTGAATTATCTTTCTAACACCGCCGAGTTTACTAAGTTTCAAGTTCGGATGAGTGAGAAATTCCATATTGAAGTCAGGTTGTCCAAATAAGGAAAGTTACCCGAAAATAGGAAGGGGTATTTTGGTCTTTTTCTTATCCAAACAGATTTAATTCATTTTTAATAAGGTTTTAAGGGTCTAATCCTATGAGGATCAGTTTTATAATCCTAATATACTTTTAGGGTTTTAGTTGAGAGTTCAAGAAGAGAAAAGAAGAGAAAAGAGGAGAGGCTCAAAGCGTTCGTCGAGAGTCTTGTGTTTTGTTGCGGATTTTCGCCATGGGTTTAATCCCTAAGAGGTATGTAAGCTTCCATAGTGTTGGGTTTCTTCACCCACACGCCAATCATGTTAATTTCAGAGTTAAATTCATTCTAGAAAGATGAAGGTTTGATGTTCTTGAATTGTATTCTTGAAATGGGCTTTCATTTTTTAGTTAAGATGAGATTGATGAGTTCTTGAGGAAATCGAGTCGATTTTAGAGTTGTGTTTGATTAGATTCTTGGGTGTGTCTTGGGATCTATCTAAAGAGAAATTGAGAAAAAAAATCGAATTTAGGTGAATTGCAGTTAGAAAACGAGGAAGAAAAAAATTGGACAAGGAACAGGTACCAGGTCCGCGTCGCGGACCTGTTCCTTCAGTGTGAAAATTTTATCTCCGCGTCGCGGAGAGGTCGCGAACTCCACTATTTCAAAAATAATTTTGACCAAACATTTTAATTCATCTCCGCGTCGCGGACTTGCTCCCTTGACAGTGTTTTTCAACCGTTTCTCATGTTTAACTATCTAAAACCACTCCTAAACATCACAAGATATTTCCTATCACAAATCGTAAACTTAAATTCATAAATCAAATTCAAGGTAGAGTTGAGAGTCAAGTTTTCAGAGTTCTTACAAACATTTTTGAGAAAGTCCCTTTGAGTCTTTTTGAGGAATCTTCTACAATTTCTAATAACTTGTTTCAAGACTCGAACAAGTGAGTATGAGAATGAGGAGAATGTATTCATGAGTCTACTTTATCATCACGAGATCCTTCATATCATATCATGAACCATAACGCTTGAATTCATAATTCACATTCAAGAGTAGAGTTCAAGAAAGTCTTTGAGTTCAATTGTGAATCCTTTCAGATCCATCATCGATTTGAGTTATGTTTTGAGTAAGTAAGTATGAGAATGAGAATATTTGTATACATGAGTTCCTTATTGATATTTTGACCCTTGAGTTGAGTCGTTCATGCCCATAACTTACTCATGAACTCCATCAATTGAGTACCTTTGAGAGGAGTAGTATCTTCAAAATCTAAGTCTTGAGTATTGAGTTCCTAATCCCCTTTGATATTATATTCCTAATCATGGAACTATTACGTGTTACCCATGATGTCCTTAAGTTGGGTAGTTCATGCCCATAATTCCGCATGAACCCTCTGAGTTGAGCATTCTTGAAATGAGTAGTATCATTGAAGTTCTTGAGTTCCAAGTATTGAGTTTTATCTATGGTTATTGAAAACCTTGCATTGAGTCGTTCACGTCCATAATTCGGCATGAACCATATTTTAAGGAGTCTTTAATAAACATTTTAACTTTGTTTTAAGACTTAAGCTTTGAGTTGAGTAAAGAGTAAGAGTAAAGTTCATTTATTCAAATATTATACGAGAACTAAGTATTCCCAAGAGTTAAAATGATTTCACATTTGAACAAGAAAGGAAACACCAATTTGTAAGAGAGCGTTTAAGCTAAATTTTGAGTAATTATCTCAAACCAAAGAAAGAGTTTTGTTTTTTAAAAACATATGAGCTAAGTATATTTTGGGAGTAGTATTGAGCACCGATATGGGGACGCAAGTTCATAATAACTCAAGTCTTCATAAACCATGTAGCCATCATGGGTAGAAAAATGATCATACTTTTTAGATGATTCCTTAGTGATTTTGAGCATATACTAGTGGATCCACTTAGTTAAGGCGTTCTATATGACGGCAAAGTATAGGACAGTTCTGGCAGCATGGGCAAGACGTTGTATCATCACTTAGGCTCATAGTGGTGGTTGTCGGTTAGAGAAACTCCCACAGAGTTTTATTTTATTTTTATATACACCTTGAGTATTATTGTAGTTTTCAATACATTGAGTTGCTATCTATAGTTTTACAACTTTCCATATATATTAAATCTTTTACTATTGATTTATCCTTGAGTAGCTTGAGTTGAGTACCTTCGAGTTGAATATCTTGAGTTGAGTTGTGCTTCATTGAGTTGAGTACCTTATTGTTGAGTTGATCCCCATTTCACTGAGTTGAGAACCTTATAACTGAGTTGAGTATCTTATCCTTGAGTACTTCTGAATTGAGTAAGTTTGAGTAGTTTTGAGTATCCTTAAGTATTCCTTGAGTTGAGTAAGTTTGAGAAGAGGTAAGTATGTTTCCTTTCTATCAAGTTTCAAGCTTACGTTATGCTTTCGAATTCCCCTTACATGTTTGTACATTCGATATACTGAGTCATTTGACCTGCATCCTTTCATGATGCAGTATTCGGGATCATCAACAGGAGCTTTGTTGATACCACATGGAGTTCGAGTTAGCTTTGGTGAGCCTCCTTGCTTACGGAGGATTTCATTTACTTTTCAGATATATCAGTTGTTAGGATGTCGTAGGTCATGTCCCGACTTCTATCTTTGTCAGTTAGAGGCATCACAGATAAATTGTAGAGTTTTAGAAGTCTGTTCATTTATTTTATTAAATGTTTTAAAGAGTTAAGTTGCTTTTTTATGGCGAGTTTAATATATATTATTTTATTTAGAGTTATTCATTTGAGTTAAAGATTTGTAAGTTTCATCAATTCTATTCAGTTTTTAAGCTTTGTATGCTTGAGTTAGTGTTCTGCTTGTAGTTAGCCAGGATGAGGGTTCTCTTGGGAACCAGCAATGGTTCTCTAGTGCCGGCCACGTTCAAGGTGTAGGCTCTGGTCATGACAAACTTGGTATCTAAGCACAAAGTTCAAGTGTCCTTGGGTGTCTATGAAGTCGTGTCGGTAGGAACTTATTTATGGTTGTGAGGGGCCCACTTCTATAAATGAGGGACTACAGACATTTAAGAAAAAATTCCCTTCTTTCATACTCTTAATCGATCAATAGAGCTAAGTCATAGAGATTTATTCATACTCATGCATTTCTCAGTTTCATTCGACTACCCATAATACTAGATGTGGTTGAAAAGTGAAGTGTAAAGATCCTTATGGATGAGTTTTTCTTAGGAAGAGTCTTGAGAAAGTCATGAGACTCCAGATGGGCTTGAGAGAAGCCCAAGAGTAAGTTAAGTGTTCAGTTTAGAGGAATGCACTCATATTCATATGAATCGTGCGTTTGAGCTAAAAGTGAGTTGTACTTTTTTTCCTTAAGCCTTGTTTCAGTTGAGATCATTTTTAAGAAGTATGTTTAGAGCTTGGGTAAGATTTTCACCCGAAAAGGTAGCATGAGTTACGAGATCATGAGCAGTAGTAGTGAAAGAGTCCAGAGTTAGAGGAAAGTATGCAGAGGTTTAGTAATCCTAGAAAGGGAGATAGTGATGAGGCAAGCTATGTTATTATAGTCATGCACCAATAAGTTATTGATGAGGAATTTTCCCTTATGGGTATAGTAAGAATTGCTAGTCAATATGAGTTAGAGCATATTTTAACCAGAATAGAGTTGATGTCGATGTGTCATCGTATTAGAGGAGACTAAATTCATGTGTTGAATAAGTGAACAAAATATTTATAAAGTGATAGATCTAAGCTAGGCTTATGATTTGTTTGAGAGGGTCATGATGTTCAGAAGGTTATAGAACTGATCAAGTAATGAGGTATAGTATGGTAGGAGAGCAATTATATTGATATTCAGGTCTAGTAATAAACATTAAGCTTGAATTTGAGACGAGTGTCATGATCAAAAGAATGGAAACATGAGGGTGATGATGTTAGTCTTAAGATTTGATCTAGAATACTTGGCATACAGTAGGTGAGCAATTGAGGTGATAAGCTGCAATAAATATGAGTGGTACAAGTGAGAGATCCTAACCTTTAAAGAAGGGCAGTGAAGTGTGGCTAAGTCACAAGAGTAACAAGAAGCATTAAGAGGTGTACCGAGAGGGTATGTAATCATAAGATGTTAAGAGAAACATCTTAGAAAGAGGTCTTAGTACCTGCTTATTGAGAGTTTGGTAATCATGAGGTAAACTTCTCCCGAGTGTTAGAAAAAAAAAGGATGTAGACCAATTAGAGATAATGGAATAGGTCCATAGCTTTCAAGTGCCAGCTTTAGACCTAAGGGGGAGATGACGAGATGAGAAATCAAGTCAAGTGTTTGATAGTAAGATAGTAACGAGTTCCAAAGAGTATGGGAGATATCCTTTCAGAGGTCTTTTTAGTAATGGAGTGATGTTAGAAAGAGGAGGTTGATGTTCTTATCGTGATAGTGATGGTGTGATAATTCCATCTAAGGTTATAAATGACAAGGAAGAAGAGGATAAGGTTTTACCATGATAATTAATTACATGAGAGCCCTTAGTTGGTTCCGAAGGAGTTGGTTAGTAGGAGTCCATGGAGTTGTTAGAGTACTAAGCTTGAATGTGTTGTTGTTAAACATTAGGTGGTTCTTAATATGAGCCCAATATGGTAGTAAAGAGTAATAGTTTTGGTATGAGATTCTCTATACAGAGGTATAGAAACCGAACCTAAGGATTTGGGTTAACCTTGAATATAGTAAGAGCATACCATTAGACTCAGACCTTAGTAATAGTAACCCATTCCATACCCAGTCCAGCCGATATTCGAGGACGAATGATCCCAAGGGGGAGATATTGTAACACCCCAGAATTTTTTTTGAACTGAGACTCGAACCATCCTTCATTGTGAATAGTATTTTTACCGAGGAATTTAAATTTCTTGAGTGTTAAGGTCACTAGATCTAGCACCTTGAGTTCCAAGAAGAACTAAAGAGAATTCATTCAAGTCATTCCTAAGTTCCTTTAAGTTTTGGGTCAACTTCAAACGACCATAACTCTTAGTACATTATGAGTTAGGTGAGATACTAGGTATCCAATGACAGGTCTTTGAATTATCTTTCCAACGCCATCTAGTTTGCTAAGTTTCAAGTTCGGATGAGTGAGATATGCCCTTGTGAAGTCAGGCTGTCCAGATAAGGAAATTTACCCGAAAATAGGAAGGGGTAATTTGGTCTTTTCCTTACCCAAACAGATTTAATTCGTTTTTAGTAAGGTTTTAAGGGTCTAATCCTATTAGGTTCAGTTTTATAATCCTAATATATGCTTAGGGTTTTAGTTGAGAGTTCAAGAAGAGAAAAGAAGAGAAAACAGGAGAAAAGAGAAGAGGATCAAATCGTTTGTAGAGAGTCTTGCATTTTGTTGCAGATTTTCTCCATGGGTTTAATCCCTAAGAGGTATGTAAGCTTCCATAGTGTTGGGTTTGTTCACCCACACGTCAATTATGTTAATTTCAGCGTTAAATTCGTTCTAGAAAGATGAAGGCTTGATGTTCTTGAATTGTGTTCTTGAAATAGGCTTTCGTTTTTTAGTTAAGATGAGATTGATGAGTTCTTGAGGAAATCGAGTCAATTTTAGAGTTGTGTTTGATTAGATTCTTGGGTACATGTATTGGGTATCTGAATCTAAAGAGTAATTGAGAAAAAGTATCAAATTTAGGTGAATTGGGGTTAGAAAACGAGGAAGAAAAAATTCAGACAAGGAACAGGTACCAGGTCCACATCGCGGACTTGTTTCTTCAGTGTGAAAATTTTCTCTCTACATCGCGGAGAAGTCGCGGACTCCACTGTTTCAAAAATAATTTCGACCAAACATTTTAATTCATCTTCGCGTCGCGGACTTGCTCCCCAAACAGTGTTTTTCAACCATTTGTCATGTTGAACTATCTAAAAGCACTCTTAAACATCACGAGATCTTTCCTATCACAAATCACAACCTTGGATTCATAAATCAAATTCAAGGTAAAGTTTAGGGTCAAGTTTTGAGAGTTCTTTCAAACATTTTTGAGAAAGTTCCTTTGAGTCTTTTTGAGAAGTCTTCTACAATTTTTAGTACCTTGTTTCAAGACTCGAGCAAGTGAGTATGAGAATGTATTCATAAGTCTACTTTATCATCACGAGATCCTTCATATCATGAACCATAACGCTTGAATTCATAATTCACATTCAAGAGAGAGTTAAGAGTGGTGTTCAAGAAAGTCTTGGAGTTTCATTGTGCATTCTTTTAGATCCATCATCGATTTGAGTTATGTTTTGAGTAAGTAAGTATGAGAATGAGAAGAGTCGTATACATGAGTTCCTTATTGATATTTTGACCCTTGAGTCAAGTCATTCATGCGCATAACTTCCACATGAACTCCATCAATTGAGTACCTTTGAGAGGAGTAGTATCTTCAAGTTCTAAGTCTTGAGTATTGAGTTCCTAATCCCCATTGAGATTATATTCCTATTCATGGAACTATTACCTGTTTCCCATGGAGTCCTTAAGTTGAGTAGTTCATGCCCATAATTTCGCATGAACCCTCTGAATTGAACATTCTTTAAATGAGTAGTATCATTGAAGTTCTTGAGTTCCAAGTATTGAGTTCTATCTATGGTTATTGAAAACCTTGCATTGAGTCGTTCACGTCTATAATTTAGCATGAATCATATTTTAAGAAGTCTTTTACAAACGTTTTAACTTTGTTTTAAGACTTAAGCTTTGATTTGAGTAAAGAGTAAGAGTAAAGTTCATTTCTTCAAAGATTATATGGGAGCTAAGTATTCCCATGAGTTAATGTTTTCACATTTGAACAAGAAAAGAAACACTGATTTCCAAGAGAACTTTTAAGCTAAGTTTTGAGTAATTATCTCAAACCAAAGAAAGAGTTTTGTTTTTAAAAAACATAAGAGCTGAGTATATTTTGGGAGTAGTATTGAGCACAGATATAGGGACGCGAGTTCATAATAACTCAAGTCTCCATAAACCATGTAGCCATCATGGGTAGAAAAAGGATCATACTTTTTAGATGATTACTTAGTTCTTTTTAGCTTAGAATAGTGTATCCACTTAGTTAAGGCGTTCTATATGACGGCAAAGTATAGGACAATTTTGGCAGCGTGGGCAAGACGTTGTATCATCACTTAGGCACATAGTGGTGGTTGTTGGTTAGAGAAACTCCCATAGAGTTATATTGTATTTTTATATACACATTGAGTATTATTGTATTTTTCAATACATTGAGTTGCTATCTACAGTTTTATAGCTTTCAATATATATTGCATCGTTTACTATTGCTTTATCCTTGAGTAGCTTGAGTTGAGTATCTTGAGTTGAATTGTGCTTCATTGATTCGAGTACCTTATTGTTGAGTTGAGCCCCATTTCACTGAGTTGAGAACCTTATTACTGAATTGAGTATCTTATCCTTAAGTAGTTCTGAGTTGAGTAAATTTGAGTAGTTTTGAGTACCCTTGAGTATTCCTTGAGTTGAGTGTGTTTGAGAAGAGGTAAGTATGTTTCCTTTTTATTAAGTTTCAAGCTTATGTTATGCTTTAGAATTCCTTTTACTTGCTCGTACATTCCATATACTGAGCCATTTGGCCTGCATCCTTTCATGATGGAGATTCAAGTATTCGGGATCATCAACAGGAGCTTCGTTGATACCACATGGAGTTCGAGTTAGCTATGGTGAGCCTCCTTGCTTCAGGAGGATTTCAGTTATTTTTCAGTTATATCAGTTGTTAGGATGTCGTGGGTCTTGTCTCAACTTCCATCTTTGTCAGTTAAAGGCTTCATATATAGACTGTAGATTTTCAGAAGTCTATTCATTTATTTTATTAAATGTTTTGAAGACTTAAGTTGCCTTTTTATGGTGAGTTAAATATATATTATTTTATTTAGAGTTATTCATTTGAGTTAAATATTTGTAAGTTTCATGAATTTTATTCAGTTTTTTAGCTTTGTATGTTTGAGTTAGTCTTCCGCTTGTAGCCAGTCAGGATGAGGGTTCGCTTGGGGACCAGAAATGGTTCTCGAGTTCCGGCCACGTCCAGGGTGTAGGCTCGGGTTGTGACATATACCTTACCTTTTCGTCAACAAATATCATTTCAATGCTGATCAGCTCCCCATTTTTGTTGGGATTAATGGCATACCAAAGTCTACAAAGTCGAATCCTTATCATGAAATCATCTCGACCAGAAACCAACTCTGAAAGGAAAGAATAAACCATTGTAACAACTCAATGTAAATTTATACAAAGAATGCAAATTTGGATATGAAAAAGGAGTCACTATCAAACTATATGTACTGCAAGAATTAGGGTATGAAAGGGCACAAAAATAAATTAACAGTAATGATTCAGAGATTAATACAAATTAAAAACATTACCATTACAAATCATGAAGATCAAAATAGAAAACGTACCTTATGGAACTTATGAAGTTGGGAGGGAGAAGGTCGGCAACTGAGAGAATAACTTCTGCCAAATATCAATATAACAGATGCCTAATAAACTAACCTATTCAATTGGATAATTAAGGTGATGTTAGTGGGCTGGGTTTGAAAAAAATTGGATGGGCTGGGTTTTAGAGGTTCTGGGCTGATGCTGAATAAGAGCAACTTTCAAAAATGACTATATTTATAGGGTTATTAAAGTTCAATAGCTATAAGTATGGTATTTATAAAAAAGGGAAAATTACGTGAGTTGGCAAACATCCCTAAGTAATTAGTTAATAAGGGTATAGTTTAATTTATTTACTGTCAGTAATTATAGTTTCATTTTTTTTGCCATAATTAATGGGACCCACCACCTCTTTGTATACTGAACCAACAAAGACCTTCTTACGCTTTTGTATATAATTTTATACCGAATCAATTTTATCTCTCCTATCCACATTCTATATCTTTCTCCTAAAATCACTCTTCCACTTCTAATTTGAATTTTGAATTGGGTAAATTTTACCTTCTCCCTCTAGTCGTGCTTTTAATTTTCGCAGGTAACCGCCAAAATTGTGGGTGAATCCTTTTTTTTTTCTTTTTTCCTTCTTCAACAATTGTATATGTATTATGCTTGTTAGTTTTTTCATTTTTTTTAAAAAAAAAAACTTTTTTCTTATCTAATTATAAGTTTTTGAAAATCAGAATGGATGATTCATCTCCATACAAGAGGTATGGTATGTCATTGCATGTCAATGCTGTTGACAATCCATCTTCATTTTCAATGGGTTTAACTCTGGATTTTGAGGTCAATGTAGGGTTTATGACAAAATCTAAAAAAGCTCAAGATGAACAATCTATTGAAGAATTGAGATCCAAGAAAAAAAATGACCCAATGACAATTCAGAAAGTCATCAACAACGTGAAGGCTAGTGGCATTAAAATTGTTGAAGAAGGAAGTAAGAAAAAAGTCATAAACAGTGATTTAGAGGAGAGTGGATCTGCTTCATCAGAAATTGACAAATCTGAAGAACGTCAGGAACATGATTTGCATGAAGTGTATGTTTATTTTCTTCTTAAATAACATTTTGTATATTTGTTAGTTATATACAAAAAAAAAATTGAAGTCTATGTATAATTTCTGCCTAAATCACACTTGTATATTGATATGTATTTATACAAATTGCTTGAAGTATATATGTATATTTTCTGCTTAAATCACCTTCGTATATTGATATTTATATATTTTGTTAGTTATATACAATTTTTTATTTGAAGTTTATGTACAGTTTCTGCCTAAATCACATTTGTATATATTGATTTGTTTTTATACAAATTGCTTGAAGTATATGTATATAGTGATTTGTATATTGAGTTAATATATACAAATATTGCTTGAGGTATTTGTATATTTTGTATATTTAAGTACTATATTCATATATGCATACTCATATACATATAAATTTATAGTTATATACAAAGAAAATGCAAATACAAATATAGCTTATTTATACAAATGTTTTAGTTTTATATAAAAGCATATAATAGTATGCAACACTTAACTGAAACATTTTGTATCTTTATTTTTTTTATAGGAAATTAGATTCATGCGCAAACATCCAATTTTGTATATTGATATTTGTATATTTGTTAGTTATATACAATTTTTATTTTGAAGTCTATGTATAGTTTCTGCCTAAATCACACTAGTATATTGATATGTATTTATACAAATTGTTTGATGTATATATGTATACATATAAGTAATCGTATAAAATACAAAAAACTACTCGCATTAAAGAACACAATTATATTCGAATCATAGACAATACATATATCCAAATCGTATCATTCAACTTTTTTTGGAACAAAAAAATAGAATAGAATTGTTAATATACGATTTCTATAATCTTGTATAAACAAATACAATTTTTTGCAAAACATCATAATCAACAAAATAAAAATTATTTGTTATTCAAAATTTTAATTATATACTATACAAATCAATTGTATACTTTCTTGCCGCTTCAAAACATGAAGTTTCCTTAAAAGAAACGATTACCTGGCGTTGAATATACAAAATTATTGATTAAGGGGATGCTTCAGTCGTTTGAGGAAACAAGATGTTATGGACTTTCTATCGTTGTAGAACTCTTTTTTTGGAAAAAAATATTTGATTTTGAATGTTTAGCTTAAATCATGGAATTATGTAAATTTTATGTTGCCGTTTTTAGCACTCATGATTCAATTTATTTAAAAAATGAATATTGCATAAATTTTTAACAAAAAGAAACGTAATATACAAAATAAATGCTTAATAGCAAACTAAACTATATCCATGAAAAGTAATTATATAAATTATACCCATAGAGCGTTATTTTGAAAAATTTGTTTGCCATATATGAAATTTTCCCTATAAAAAATGACTACAATTTAACTCTTTTTCTAGCTATATTATTGTATATGTTTTTTATTTTTCTATTTATACGCTGATACAGTTTTAATTACAATGAACTAAATAAGGAAACTGTATTAATTGTAAAAATTCAATTTAGTATCTTTATTTATAAAATTTAAAGTATTAATATATCAAGGATACAAGTATTTGTAAAACCTTAATGTATTAATATATGAAACAAGATAAAGTATAACAATTTAGCATATGAACACGATAATTTGAAAAATGAATACATTGTTGTTAAACAAAAAATGAATACACCAATATAGTATACATATGAATACGTTGTTGTTAAACAAAAGATGGATATATTTGACAATACATAAATAAAAAAATATGGAAAATAATAGAATGTGTAGGTAGCAAAAGTGTGCAAGTATTCGGCTGTATAAAAAATGAAAAAAACCAACAAACGTCAATCTCTTTTTGGTCAAGTTTTTCTTATAATACTTGAGGCTTGGTGTTGACTCATGTATTTGTTTATAAAAAAATAGTATTAATGTATCCAATTATACTTGTATTGCCTAATTAACCTTTCAAA
>JAJOOO010001077.1:0-95984 GCA_029582685.1 Solanum piurae | reverse complement strand
CATGGGTGGCTTTGTATTTGCAACTACAAACCCATTAAATTAAATCACAACCACTAGGTGAAATCACCATTAAAATACATCTAACCTACCAGCAAGCAATACTTAACAATAATATCAACACATATTTGCTAAATCACACCCCAAGAATGAGGGTTTTTAGCCACACATCAAGAAATAACAAAATACACCTAAAATGATAGTGAAATCAAATGGGTATAAGAAATTAAACCTTGATTTAAGCAAAGGAAGATGAATAGAGAAGACCCACTTCCAACTTGGGGAAGATGAACTCCTTTCTTCAAGTTTTCCAAAACCCTCTCCAAACATGAGAGTTAAAAGTACTAAAAATTATATTGTCTAAAATTTACAGTAAAGTCTCTTTCTGAAATCTTATACGAAGCTATATCTCTCAACGAGTATTTATAGTTTTCAAAAATATGTGTTGTGGCGGATGACTCGGCGACATTAGTCGGAATCGCCGATCAACTTGGTGATTCACCCTTTGGTGTAGTTCATCGCTGTCTTGAATCGTCCTTCGTCATCGTTGTGCTTTGTGTCATTTGGCGACAGAGTACTAATTCACGAAACTATTCGGCGATACGCCGACTGCTTCTTTAATTGCCTTTTGATCCACTTCCTTCAAGGCTTCGTGTACTGCAACAAAAGGTGGAGTGCATCCCTTTGGCGATCCTCAGGCCTTTATTTTCTCGTTCTTTTCAGCCTTTTCGTTCCTTTTTGCGAAGTAGTGTCCATGCATTTCTTCAAACTTCATATACCTGAAACTTAAAGGTTTTCATCAAATATTGAGATACAATAAGCATTTGAGGACACAATTTCTATTAAAATAAAGCCCTAAATGAGTCCAATCTGTGGACTCATCAAAATGCCAAAGAACCATACAGACTCCAACTTTAAGGCATTATACGCACCGTAAATTCGTAGTTATCAACACCCTCAACTTAAGATTGTTGTTTGTCCTGAAGCAACACATACTAACACGAAAATTACACTATCCAAAAGTAGACCTAGAATTCAAGCAATCACATGGTCTTTTCTCAACAATCTATCCTCTATTTTCATCATTCAACATAGTGCAATCATTAATTCCAAGACAAGCTAACACATATGGATAAATATATAATATTGACATACCAATGGATACACACATACACAGATAACAATAACGAAGATACCAACTTTTTGACAATGTAACTTGTTCCCTTTACCTATCACACCTCAACTAGAAAGGGGCAAACTTCAAGGATAGATACAAGCACCTTATAATGATCTATACTAAACTCATGCCAAAGATGTAGACTCATAGGAACAAAAACATATACCAAGACCCAAACCAAAAATAGATACCAAAAGGGCCCACTGGCTACTTTACAACAGAAACAAAACTAATTCAAAGAAACCTCTAAAGAGTATGAATCTGAGAATATGATAACTAGTTGGGATAGGGCCTCGACATACTCGTTCTAATATATGTACATATATAGCAAAATATAGGCTCTAAATATATGGTAGCTCTAGGTAGATGTGGAGCTTACCAACTGATAAACTGAAAGTCTCTATTCTATTGGAAATGTTTGTTGTCCTAAGTACCTGAGCCTGTATTGATAGAAATGCAGTGCCACAAAAATAGGGATGTCGGTACATAAAAATATGTGCTGGTATGTAATGCAGACTTAAGAACAAGTAGACATGTAAGAATGCTAAAATGAATCAAATATCAAGATAGGCAAATTTGAGCATATATATATAAATATTGGATGCCTAATACTAAGTTTACATTATGCAAGTATATACATAATACCAAAGCAACAATGATAGATGCAATATTTAAAACATTATAATTCAGGATATATAAACTCAATGATGTATAAAAATACAATAAAATACTCTTTACTCTTATTTGGGAGATTCTCTAACCGACAACTATCACTATGAGCTACGTGATGATACAACGTCTTTCCCACGCTGTCAGAACTGCTATACATTTCTGGGGTATAGAACACCTCAACTAAGTTTATCCACTAAGTTATGCTTAAAATTAATAAGGAGTCGTCTAAAAAGTACGATCCTTTACCCATGTTGGATACATGGTTTATGAGGAATGTGAGTTGTCTGAACTCATCCCCATATCGATGCTCAATACTACTCCTAATAATATATAAACTCATGCTCAAATGTATAAAATATAACTCTTTCTCAATTTGAGGTAATTACTCAAAATATCTTCTTAAAAGAGGTCATACTTTGAAACTTCTCTGAACTCATAAAATCATTTAGAAATTAATGTTTCGCTCTTTTAAATGTAAAAGTGTTAAACTTGGGAATACTTAGTTTCCTTATACTCATTTTTCAATCATGAATGTAACTCTTCTCATTCTGATACTCACTTCCTCATGACTCAGTTCAAAACTATAATCAATTGCAAAAAAATTCTCAAAAAGACTCAAAAGGACCTCTAGAACTTTCCTCTTAACTTTACTTTAATTTGAAATGTAAATTAAGACATGTGATAAGTACATGAAGGATATGTCAAGTATTAATGAAGACTTTAAGAGTTAATATCAAGAAAAGAACGTAGACACGATTCGGAAGAACATATACGGAATAAAGGACGGAAAAGAAAAGGACCAAGTGACCCTGGCGCACTGAGTGGCGCAGGGCGCCAGGCCATAAACTACTGCCAGGCTTTGGGGCACACTACTGGTACGGTGCCCCAGGCCCCTACCTACTGACCAGTAGTTCGAGCGTTATGGCTGGCGTGTTGCCCCTTAACTACTGACCAGTAGTTCGAGTGTTATGGCTGGCGCGCCACCCCACACCCCTGCCAAGAATTTCTAACAAATTTTCCTTCTCAATTTCGAGTCCTAACTTATCTAGAATCGAGTGATTTCTTCCAAACTCTCTTTGATTCACAAACCCAACATGAATTCATAAAAAAAATCACCTAAACCCTATCAAGATTCACAACTCATACTATAGATCCTTAACTTAAGAAACTCAAAACCTCCACTGTTAGAGAATAGAGTTAAAATCAAGAACTACTCAAGAATTATCTTAATAAACAATTTCATGGATGAATTCATGGACGAAGTATAGGTATGGCGTGAGGATGAACGAGTCCTACACTTTGAGAAGCTTACATACCTGGAAACAACATTATTCTTGGCGAAATCCTCAATTCTTGAAAGAATGCTTGAAACCCTACCATTTTCTCCTCTTGAATATTCTCTCGAAATCCCTAAGGGGTTGTTTGGTAGAGTGTATTAGGAAAAATAATGCATGTATAAGCCTTTTGTATTACTAGTACCTTGTTTGGTACTCTTTTTCAACCTATGTATAACTAATGCTTGCATTAGTTATACACTCTATTGTGTATTAACATGTGCATTGCTATTGCCATGGATTTATAGGCATTAGCAATGCAATGGTTTTAATGCATGCATTAAAATGATAAAAGATCCAATTGTCCCTCAAAATCTTTTTTTACATTTTTTCCACTGTAAAAATAGAGGGTATATTTGTAAATAATTTTTTTAATGCAATACATACTATTTTTAATGCATCAAACCAAACAAAACATTAAAATAATCTATGTATAATGCAAGCATAACTAATACATGCATTACTAATACAAGCATTTCTAATACACTCTATTTAACATTATTCTTATATACTCTACCAAATGACCCCTAAGCATTTAGGAGCGTGGAAAAGTGGTATTAATCTGATTAGACCCTTAAATAGGATGATAAAATATTTTAGGCCTTGTGGGAAAAGAAAAAGACCAAAATACTCTTTCCTTAAATAGATGAAAAACGTTAACTTGAGAGGCTTCACTCAAATGGCCATAACTTTTTACTCCGAGCTCGAAATTTAGAAAACATGGGGGAGTTGGAAAGAGGTCTCAAAGACCTTCGATTTGATCGGTCACGAACCACCTAACTCTTTATGTGCTAAAAGATATGGTCAATTGAAGTTGACCCAAAACTAAAAACTAATGGTTAACTTGTACGAACTTCTAGTTAGTTCTTTCAAAGTCAGAGGTGTTACATTATCTCCCCCCTTGGAAACATTCCTCCTTGAATGAGATTACACTAAGCAGAACAGGGGTGGGAAGCATCTAACAACCCTAACTCGAGCACACAACATGCAATTACCATAACTCAACATATAAACTTAAAAAGTACTTTACAAAGAGTTAGTACCATGGTTTGGAATTTCTTTTCAAAGAAAGAGATGAGGGTAACTATTCTTCATATCCTCGTCTGCCTCCCAAGTAGCTTCCTCAACAAATTGGTTCCTCCATAATACCTTAACCTTAACTGATGCAACCTCCTTGTTTCTAAACTTGTGAACCTCACGGTCAAGAATTTAAATGGGCAGCTCCTCATAAGATCGGTTGTCCTTGATATCAATATTTTCAGTAGGTACAATAAGTGAAGGATCACCTAAACACTTTTTTAGAATGGATATTGGAACACCGGATGAGCTGCAGCTAATTTTGAAGGTACCACTAACTCGTAAGCTACATTGCCAACTCTCTTGGATATCCTGTAAGGAAAAATGTAGCGGGGACTCAGTTTACCCTTCTTACTAAATCTCATGACACCCTTCATGGGTGAAACCTTCAAGTAGACCCAATCATCAACCTTAAGTTCTAAGTATCTCCTTCTAACATCAGTATATGATTTCTGAGGACTTTGCGTTGTTTTTACCATTTACCAAATGATCTTCACTTTCTCCATGACTTGATGAACCAAGTCTTTCCCTATCAACTCATCTTGACCAACCTCAAACCAACCAATAGGCGATCTACATCTTCTCCCATAAAGAGCTTCATAGGGATCCATTTAGATACTGGAGTGATAGCTATTATTATAAATGAACTCTATGAGAGGCAAGCAGTAATCTCAATTAGCTTTCAAGTCTATGACACATGCACTCAACATATCTTCGAATGGATGAATTTTGCGCTCTGCTTGGCCATCCATCTGAGGATGAAAAGCAGTACTAAGATTTACCTTCGAAACCAAACATTTCTGGAACGACTTTCAAAACCGAGAGATGAATTGTTCACTTCTATCTGAAATGATAGACATAAGAACTCTATGAAGTCGGAATATCTCTTGAATGTATAGTATAGCATAATCCTCTACTGAATTGGTAGTCATTACTGACAAGAAATGGGCTAATTTAGTCATCCGATCTACAATCACCCAACGGCATGCGGGATAGCGGCAAGACAACAGTGAAATCCATATTAATAATATCCCACTTCCATTCAAGAAGAGCTATGTTTTGATCCACACCACCAGGCCTTTAGTGCTCCATCTTGACTTGTTGGCAATTGGTGCACTTGGCAACGAAATATGCATACACCTCTTCATACTAATCCACCAATAGACTTTTCTAAAGTCACGGTACATCATTGTGGAGCCGGGATGAATTGAATAGCTGGAACTATGAGCTTCTTCCATGATTCTCTATTGGATCTCATCCAGCTTTGGTACAGACAATATGTCTTGATATCTCAAAACATCATCTCCCCTTTGTTCAAAAACCATCACGTTTTGCTTATGCACATTTTCCTTTAGTTCAAGTTAAAGAGGGTCTTGGTCTTGTTTCTCCTTCACTTTAGACACTACTGATGATTTCTCCCCACTCATCACAACAACTCCACCTTCGTTGGAATCTAGCAAATGGACTCCCAAACGTACAAGTTTGTGCAGTTCCTTTGCCAATTCTTTCTTGCCTTCCTCAACATGACCAGTAATTTTCATAGATAATATAACACCCCGGAAAATAAATAGGCTAAACTAAAGCTAAACGTGAGGGTTAGAGTCATGGAGGTGGCCAAGGGCCAAGGGCAAGAGGGCAAGAGCCAATTACTTTAAACCCAATTAATTCAATTGAAGATTTAATTAAAATAAAAAAAATTTGAGACGATTTCCGAGTATTTAAGAAATACTAATTACATATATAATTATAAAATGCTATTAAAATCGGCTAAAATTATTTAAAGTAAGCTCAAAAAATATTTGAGTTTTATAAAGCTAATTATTCTAAATCATTTCTAATTAAGAAGCTTGGAAATTAATTATTATCGAAGAGGGTTAAAATTGGGTATCAATAGTTTCATCATAATCATACTTCTCGGTTAGGGACTAGTCTCTCTTTTAAAATCTTTGAACACTATGAGATACTTCTTTAAGCACATCTTAGTTCCTCATTACTTTGAACACTACGAGATACTTCTTCAAGCACGTCTTAGTTCATTATTACCTTGAAGACTATGAGATACTTCTTCAAGCATGTCTTAGTTCATTGGATATGAAGATTGCTGCTAGAAACCCGGACTTCACTACGTGAAGGCTTCCATCTCATAAGACCTACTTTGGGAAACCAGGACTCTACTACGTGAGAGTTCCCACTTTGGAAGTCCGGACTCAACTACGTGTGAGCCTACATCTCATTGTCAAAATCCACTCGGGGCTAAGCATACACCTTACAAGATAGTTATTAAACCTTACTTAACTCATGTTTAATGGAAGGATGTCCTTGACAACCAATCCAAGTTTCATGTGATTCTATCACTTCATGCATTCAAACATTCTTAAGGTAGAATAAGTGGGTAAAGTCCTTCCACAACAATCCTATCTCCTAGTCTACCATTCTCATATAGGCTTCACTCTCAAAGCCTCAACATACATAGTTCATCATATTAGCCTTACTCTCAAATCATTAGGATATTCCTAACTACAAGCCTTACTCTCAAAGCTTAACTTCTTAAATCATCATATATGCCTAGATCACAAGACAGTCTAATCACATGCTTCATTCTTAGGCAATTCTAATCATATATCATCATATAGGCATAAACTCAAGCATTACTAATCATGATTCAACATGTACACTATAGCCTCATTCAATTCGTATCTATATGCCCTAATCTCAAGCAATCTACTATATATATCATCAATCTTACAATCATTTCTAAATCCTCAATTTTCCCTTTCAAGGCATGAATCCCACTTACTTCAATTTCATCTTTCTAGACATGTTTTAGGCATGGGTATATGTAAATTCTTTCTAAAAACATAATTTACTACTAATTCAATCACAAACAATCATTATCCACTCAATTTGATCAACATACATCATAACCCATAACATTGAAGAAACCCTAACTTGAATTGGGGAAATTCTTCATCAAATTGGGGAATTCTATGGGACTCCATGGATAAATAAGCTATCATGCCTTGGTTACAAATCCCTCACAAAGCTTGGAAGATTGGAGACTTCTCCTCCTCCTCCTCCTCTTGCTCGTTATCCTTCTCCTCCTCCTCCTCCTCCCCCTCCCCCTCCCCCTCCCCCTCCCCCTCCTCCTCCTCCTTGTCCTCCTCCTCCTCCACCTCCTTGTCCTCCTCCTCGTCCTCTTCATTCTCCTCCTCGTCCTCGTCCTCCTCCACCTCCTCCTACTCCTCCTCCTCGTCCTCCTCCTCCTTCTCCTTCTTCTTCTTCTTCTTCTTCTTCTTCTTCTTCTTCTTCTTCTTCTTCTTCTTCTTCTTCTTCTTCTTCTTCTTCTTCTTTCTAGAGAAAGAATATTTAAGAGGAGAGTTTTTGGGGATTTAATTTGGGTCTTGGGAAATAATGACTTGAATGGTGAGTTTAAAGGGTTAAAATCACTTATATAGGTGTACTAAATCTAGGCAAAATGACCTCACCTAATAACAACTTAAATAGGAATTTTCTAAAATGACCCTCACTAGGTAGCCTTGTGCCAGGCACCACGGTAGGCTCCACGAGCCGTGGTCCTCACCATTGGCCGTGGTCCTTGGGTAGTGGCTAGGCCATAGTGTCTTGGCCTCCAAAAGCCTAAGGCATCTTCACGAGCCTTCCAACGAGCCGTGGTCTTTACCGCTGATCGTGAAGTGGCTCGTGACGGTGAGCCATTTTGAGGCAGCTTGATTGGAGATACTGCCTTGGCTTCCACGGACCACACCACGAGCTGTGGTCCTCACCATTGGACGTGGTGGTGATCGTGAAGATGAGTCAGTGCAAGGAAGCTTGGTGCAGCCTTGGCCCTTTGCCTTTGGCTTGTCACCTTCATGCTTAGCCCTAGTTGGCCTACTAAACTACGGGGTGTTACAGGTTCATTAACCTTCGTCAAGGAAGTATGAGTGTGAATGAGTATGCTCTAAAGTTCACCCAACTATCCAAGTACACTCTAGCTATAGTAGCAGATTTGAGGGCTAAGATGAATAAGTTTGTGATGGGAGTATCCGACATGGTAGTCAAAGAATGTCTTACGACAATACTTGTCGAAGATATGGATATTTCACATCTCATGGTGCATGCCCAACAAATGGAGGAAGAGAAACTTAAAGAAAGGAATAGGGAGGTAAAAAGAGCTAGGATCGGCGATGGGAACTTCTCCAATACAAGGTCTAATGAACAAGGTCGACCAAGGTTTAGACAAAGGTTTTCCAATCAAGTGTCACAACCCAGGGGTACCCCCTAGATGTAACAAGGCATATAAGACCCCAAGAGGACTCATACAAGCAACTTAGCATATCATAACATAAAGTAATAGAAATGAGTAAAAAATTAAAACTTTATCAATACAATCGAAGTCTTTATAAAATGAAGCGAAAGTCTAACAACATTGTCTCAAACCATCTAAACATCAAGAATAAACTCTTGAGACACAGCCCATACAATAGTACAAAACATAAATGAAAGACAAACGAAAATGGTGATCACATCCTCGAATCCAATGAGGACTCACCAAATCTTCACTCCTTGATCAACAAAGAAGCTAGCTATGAGTGTGAGAATCTATGTCGACGGACCCTACATTTGATAAGAATGTAGGCAAAGTATGCGTTAGTACAATCAAGTACTAAATATGATAGCTAGCATAAACAACATAAACAACATGGTTAGTCAATACTAATCATTAGCATAATCAATGCACATAAATTAACATCATAATAAGAAAGGAATACTTCTCAAGAAACCTTGCTCATCCTTAGTCAAGACTTAGATCATTCGCCTCTAGTCAAGCTTACCTCATGGCATGCATCTCTAGAAACAATCCACATTATTCATACTTTTTATCATAGTCTCATTATTTATACTTACTTTTAAAGACATGGGGACTCGCCTCTTTGCCTAAATTGTAAAGATTAATGGGTACTCGCCTCTTTCCTTGCTTAAAGGCGAATTGGTATTCGCCTCTTGCTTTACTTACTTTTAGATTGCGGGTACTCTCCTCTACAGCCTCATCAAATGATGTGGGTACTCGCCTCCACATCATTAATTATATAATGCGGGTACTCGCCTCCACAATATGTCATATGGATCATGGGTATTTTGCATCCATGTCTATTCAATCATCATAAGAACATGGAGACTCACCTCTTGTTCAATTCTAAGGAATAGGGGAATCATCTCATATCCTTCATATGGAGGTCAGGGGTAATCACCTCTAGCCTCATAAATTACATAGTCTTTTAGTCTAGATTCATTTTAGGTGAGTAATCCTTTCAACCTAGAATCATTCATGTGAGAAAGCCTTTCACATTCGTTCATTCATAATTAGCAATTCATGTAGGAAGTATCTCTTCCACAACAATGACATCAATTATTATCAATTCAAAGCCTAAACCTCATTCTCAAAGCCCTAGGTTTCATGATCATCATCTAAGCTTCATTATCAAGCAATTCTAATCACAATTCATCAATCCTATAAGGATACATATAAACCCACAAGGTTTCCTTTCATGGCGTCATCCCAATTATATCAATTCTAGATCATAATCATAGAATAGGCATGGGTACATATAATTCTATTCTATAAACATGTAATTATACTAATTCTATCATAAACAATCATAATCCACTGAATTGGATCCATAATTAATATAACCCACAACAATTGAAGAAACCCTAACTAGAATCGGGGAATTTTTCATCAAATTTGGGGAATTCTTGGGGACTCCATGGATGGACGATGTCCATGGATGAAGAGCTATCGTACCCTGATCACAAAGCTCTCAAAAGTTTGAATTTTGGAGACTTGATCCTTGACCTAGCTTCCTCTTCTTCCTTTTTTTTCCAACTTCTAGAGAGAGAATACTTGAGAGGAGTTTTGGGAATTCTTTTGAGTGATTTGAGAGAATGACTTGAATGAGGGGTTTTGTGGGTTAAAAGTGCTTATATAGGTGTTTTAGACTTAGGAAAAATGACACCACTTTGATTTAGTTAAAATCGGAAAAGACCCATATGCCCCTAAAATAACTATCAAGTTCTGACCCATAAGACCTGACCGATGGACCGTGGATGGACCTACGGTCCATCCTGGTCAATCGTCGATCATGGTCATAGACTTTTTGTCCATCGACGAATCCTCGACCTACGGCCCATGGTCCCACCTATAGTCCGTAGGTGTTTCTGTGGGTAGGGCCTGGTGTTGCTAAGTTTTGCTTAGTTATTCCCCCTTTTTGGTTACAGGGTGTTACCCTAACCCTATCACTTAGACCTAGTTTAGTCTACTAGATTCCGGGTGTTACATTATCTCACCCTTGGGATCATTCATCCTCGAATGAGATTCTAAGCATGTTTCTAGGCACAAGACTCAAGACTAGCAGTCCATTATGCATGCAACTCATCAAAATGCACACAACTAAGGAGGAAACATCAACTCTGAGTCAAATCCACTCAATGCACCTTAAGGAGGTAGGAACTACATCTAACAACCAAATATGCATGAAATTTTCAGATTTCATATATTCAAGGAGGAACTACCTTCTCCATTTCAAAACGTTGCTCAACACAATCTCATGGAGCTCATATGTAATTCAATGTCAAAAAGAATATCTAAACATGTTCATCAATTCATCTTATGGAGTCTATAGGCAACTCATACTCAATGCACTTCAATATTTGGAAAATCAATCACATAAACTCATTTCCTTTTAAAACACAACTTTTCACAAACATGCATAACATAAGGAAATCAAGGGAACATCTAAATCACACTTGACTTCAAATCATAAACAAACCAAGAGGAAACTCATTACCTCAAGCTAGAGTAGAAGGAAAGAGATAAGGAAATCAGGACTTCATATCGCCGGTCTCCCAAGTAGCACCCTCAACTAAGTGGTTTCTCCACAATACCTTCACGGAAGCAACTTCCTTATTCCTCAATCTCTAAACTTGCCGGTTTAGAATCTCAACCGGTACTTTTTCATAAGAGAGACTTTCATCAACTCCAAATCCTTCTAGGGGAACTATGGATGTCGGATCTCCAACGCATTTGAACACCGGATGCACCATTGCAAAATAATTTGGTAAATTAAGATCATAGACAACCTTATCAACACGTCTCAAGATTTGATATGGGCCTATATACCAGGGACTATGTTTTCCTTTCTTCTCAAATCTCATCACAACCTTCATGGGTGAGATTTTCAAATAGAACTAATCATTAACCTCAAACTCAAGGTCTCTCTTTCTAACATCGGCATAGGACTTTTGGCAGATTTGGGCTGTCCTCAATCTCTCTCTAATAAGCCAGACTGTTCCATAGCCTCATGAACTAACTCGGGTCCAATCAAAGCAATTTCACCCACCTCAAACCATTCTATGGGAGATCTACATCTTCTACCATAAAGAGCTTCAAAGAGGGCCATACCAATACTAGAATGGTAACTATTATTATAAGAGAACTCTATTTATGGCAAGTGATCATCCCAACTTCTAAAATCAATGACATATGCTCTCAACATATCCTCCAAAGTTTGGATCGTTCGCTCCACTGGCCTATCGGTTTGTGGGTGAAAAGACGTGCTAAGCTTCACTTTGGTGCCAAGACCCTTTTGGAATGACTTCCAAAATTGGGAGATGAACTGAGTACCTCTATCGAAGATAATAGACAATGGCACACCATACAATATTACCATTTCCCTCAAATACAACTTGGCATAGTCCTCCGCCATATAAGAAACTCTGACGGGACTGAAATAGGCTGATTTTGTCATTCGATCAAATATAACCCAAAGTGAATCATATTGGTGCCGAGTACGTGGCAACCCTACTATAAAATCCACATTCACATCTTCCCACTTCCAAGTGGGAATACTTATATCTTGGGATAATCCTCCCGGTTTTTGGTGCTCAACCTTTACTTGTTGGCAACTTGGACACTTAGCCACAAATCCCGCAATATCCTTCTTTATCCCATTCCACCAATAAATCTCCCGCAAATCATGGTACATCTTTGTGGCTCTCGGGTGAATAGAATACCAAGAACTATGGGCTTGTACCAAAATTTGTTCCCTTAACTTATCAACATTTGGAACACATAATCGACCTTGGTATCTAAGTACCCCATCTCCCCCTTGGGAGAATGCCTCAACAGACCTCTTGAGTATTTCTTCCTTCAATTCCACCAAAATTGGATCTAGACATTGTTTAGCTTTCACATAACTTACAAAATATGATTCGGTATGATTATGGACCATAACACCACCCTTGATGGAATCTGCCAATTGAACATCCAATCAGGCCAATTTATGCAAATCTCGTGCCAATTCTTTTCTATCATCATCCACATGAGCAACACTACCCATAAACAACCTACTAAGAGCATCCGCTACAATATTTTCCTTTTCTGGATGATAAAGGACACTCATGTCATAATCCTTTAATAACTCAAGCAACCATCTTTGGCGAAGATTCAAGTCCTTTTGACTAAAAACATATTGTAGTCCCTTGTGGTCGGTGAACACATCTATATGCACCCTATACAAATAATGCCTCTATGTCTTTCAGGGAAAAACCACCGCCGCTAATTCAAGATCATGGGCTGGATAATTCTTGTCATGAACCTTAAGTAGCCTTGAGGTATAGGGAATAGCTTTCCCATTTTTCTTAGAACACATTCTAGTCCAATTCTCGAGGCATCACAATATACGACAAAACAATCCGTACCCTCAAGTAAGGTCAAAACCAGAGCGGAGGTAAGTCTATCTTTCAACTCTTGAAAACTCTTTTTACATGATTAGGACCATACAAACTTAGCCTTCTTTTTAGTCAAAGTTGTCAATGGAGAGGCAACAGAAGAAAACCTTTCAACAAATCTCTGATATTAACCAGTCAAACCCAAGAAACTTCTAATGTCTGAAGGTGATAGAGGTCTAGGCCAACTTTTGATCGTATCCGTCTTTTTAGGATCTACCTCTATTCCTTTGGTTGACACAATATGACCAAGGAAAGATATCGATCTTAGCCAAATTCATATTTACTAAACTTTGCAAAAAGTTGTTGTTCCTTAAGGATTTGCAATACGATCCTCAAATGATCAATATGCTCATCTTACTTCTTGAGTAGATCAAAATATCATTGATGAATACAATCACAAATATGTCAAGGTATTGTCTAAACACCCTATTCATCAAGTCCATAAACGCCTTCAGGCGTTAGTCAAACCAAATGACATTACTAGAAACTCATAGTTACCATATCGGGTTCTAAAATCCATTTTCGGAATATCTTCCTCTTTCACCCTTAATTGGCGATAACCCGATCGGAGATCAACTTTTGAGAAGTAACTTGTCCCTTGGAGTTGGTAAAACAAATCATCAATCCTTGGAAGAGGATACTTGTTCTTAATAGTTACCTTGTTCAACTGTCGATAATCGATACATATTCAGAGGGAACCATCCTTTTTCTTAACAAACCACACTGGAGCACCCCATGGTGAGATGCTTGGTCGGATAAAGCCCTTGTCTTATAGATCTTCCAATTGTTCCTTCATCTCTTTAAGTTTCACCAGAGACATTATATAAGGAGGAATAGATATAGGTTGCGTATTCGGAAGAAGGTCAATACCAAAATCTATTTCCCTTTCGGGAGGAATACCGGGTAGATCATCTGGGAATACTTCCAGAAACTTTTTACAATAGGGACCGACTCAACAGAGGGGGTTTCAGAATCAACATCCCTCACCCTCACTAGATGGTATTACCAACCCTTAGAAATAATCTTTCTAGCTTTAATACAAAAAATAACCCGACTCTTAGGCATGGAATTTCCCCCATCCACTCTAGGATAGGCTCATTTGGGAATTGGAACTTGACTACCCGAGTTCTACAATATATAGAAGCATAGCATAAATGCAACCAATTCATCCCAAGTATGACATCAAGTTCTAACATGTAAAGTTCTACCAAGTCAACAAGAGTAACTCTATGGGACAAGAAAATGGGACATCTTCTATATACCCTTTCTGCCAACACAAAATCACCTACGGGGGTAGAAATAGAAAAAATGTTCGAACAACACATCGAGGAGCACATCAAAACTCATAGCCACATAAGGAGTCACAAATGACAAAGTAGCATCGGGATCAAGCAAATAATACACATCAATTTGAAAAATATTTAACATACCGGTCACCACATCCGGGGAACTCTCTTGATTACCTTTAGTTTGGAGAGCATAGAATCGATTTTGCTTAGGAGCACTTGCACCTGAACCACTTGGACCGGATGAGTGGTTGGATTGAGCTCTATGATGAGTATCTCCATCATTTTTAGCAACCAAGGGACATTTCCTTATCTTATGACCCATCTTGTGCCACACCCAAAGCAAGCATTGGAGCCTGCTAGACACTTCCCCTTATGATTTCTCCCACATTTAGCACAACTAGGCATTGAGGACTTACTACCATCCCCTTGGGGTTTAGGGTTAGACACCCTTTCATTGTTAGGTCTTGTAGGAGCACTTGAAGAACCTTGCCTGGAGAACCTTTGCCTAAACCTTGAACGACCTCGTCCACCGAACCTAGACTGTTAGAAGTTACCATCATCCATTCTTACCCTCTTTTCTTCCCTAGATCTTTCCTTAAGATTTTCTTTCTCAATTTGTTGGGCATGCACCATTAGGCAAGAAATGTCCATATCGTGAACAAGCACAGCACTGCGACTTTCTTTGACAACTAAGTCGGACACTCCTGATATAAACTTACTCATCTTGGTCCTACGATCCGCCACAATGAAAGAATCGTACTTAGATAGTTAAGTGAACCTCAATGCATACTTCCTCACACTCATATTTCCTTGCCGAAGGTTGATGAACTCAAGTACATTGGCCTCTCTCATCTATAAATGGAAGAACCCGTCAAGAAAAGAACTTTTAAACCTCTCCCACTCTACGGGACCCGCTCCTTCTAGCCTTGCCTATTTCCACTATTTAAACAAAATTTGAGCAACCCCTTTGAGTTGGTAAGTGGATAACTCCACTTTATCTACCAGTTTAACCCCCATAATAGCAAGTATCTTATAGATCTCATCGATAAATTCTTGAGGGTCTTCCTCAACTTTGGAGTTATAGAATTCTGGAGGGTTCATCCTTGCATACTCCCTCACTTTTGCCGCCGCCGTACCCATATTTGGGTTCACGGGAGGTACCACCTCTCTATTGTCTTGGGCCGTTACAGCTTGAACCAACACTTGGAACGCCAACCTAAACTTCGCATTAGTTACATTTTCCGTCAAGGAATCAATTGGAGCTTGAGGAGGAGTTTGAGGAGGAACTTCTTGACACACATTGTCCCCCTCTATCCTTCTTGCGTTAGCCCTTCTAGTACTCATATCCTGAAAACCATCAGGTAAGGATTAGGAGAAAGACTTTATAGAGTTAAACTCCATGAAATGACATAAAGAAATGAAGAAGTGAAGTTTCCTAACATCTAGTAGCCTCTCATTCATAAATGTGGACGCTTCACACTTATGAACAAGATTCTACTTGACATGGTTTGAGACATCCTAGAAACATTCTAAACCTTGTGCTCTAATTACCAAGTTTGTAAAAACCCAGGGGTATCCCCTAGATGTAACAGTATAAGATCCTGAAAGGCCTCATACAAGCCACTCAGTATATCATAACATAAAGTAATAGAAATGATCGGAAATTTAAAACTTTATCAATACAATCTAAGTCTTTATAAAACAAAGAGGAAGTCTAACAACAGTATCTCAAACCATCTAAACATCAAGAATAGACTCTTGGGACAGAACCCATACAATAGTCCAAAACATAAAGGAAAGAGAAACAAAAGCGGTGATCACATCCTCGAATCCAATGAGGTCTCACCAAATCTTCACTGCTTGATCAACAAAGAAGCTAGCCATGAGTATGAGAATCTATGTCGCTAGAACCTACGTTTGATAAGAATATAGGAAAAGTATGAGTTAGTACAATCAAGTACTAAGTATGATAGCTAGTATAAACAACATAAAGATCATGGTTAGTCAATAAAAATCACAAGCATAATCAATTCACACAAATTAACATCATAATAAGAAAGGAATACTTCTCAAGCAACCTTACTCATCCTTAGTCAAGACTTAAGTCATCCACCTCTAGTCAAGCTTATTCATACTTTTTTATCATAGTCTCATTATTCATACTTACTTTCTAAAGACATGGTGATTCGCCTATTTTCCTAACTTGTAAAGACTAATGGATACTCGCCTCTTGCCTTGCTTAAAGGCCAATGGGTATTCATCTCTTGCCTTACATACTTTTAGATTGCAGGTACTCGCCTCCACAACCTCATCACATAATGCGGGTACTTGCCTCCACATCATTCATCATATAATTCGGGTACTCGCCTCCACACTATGCCATTGAGATCATGGGTATTTTGCATCCATGTCCATTCAATCATCATAAGAACATGAGGACTCACTTCTTGTTCAATTCTAAGGAATAGGGGAATCGCCTCATATCCTTCATATAAAGGTCAAGGGTAATCACCTCTAGGCTCATTAATTACATAGTCTTTTAGTCTAGATTTATTTTAGGTGATAAATCCTTTCAAACTAGAATCATTCATATGAGAAAGCCTTTCACATTCATTAATTCATAATTAGCAATTCATGTAGGAAGTATCTCTTCAATAAAATTGACATCAATTACTATCAATTCAAACCCTAAGCATCATTCTCAAATCCCTAAGTCTCATGATCATCATCTAAGCTTCATTCTCAAGAAATTCTAGTCATAATTCATCAATCCTATAAGAATACATCTAAACCCATAAGGTTTCCTTTCATGGCATCATCCCAATTATATCAATTCTAGATCATAATCAAGGAATAGGCATGGGCACATGTAATTCTATTCTAGAAATATGTAATTATACTAATTCTATCAGAAACAATCACAATCTACTCAATTGGATCCATAATCAACATAACCCACAACAATTGAAGAAACCCCAACTAGAATTGGGGAATTCTTCATTAAATTGGGGGAATTCTAGTGGACTCCATGGATGGAAGATGACCATGGATGAAGAGCTATCACACCTTGATCACAAAGCCCTCCAAAGCTTGAAATTTGGAAACTTTATCCTTGACCTAGCTTCCTATTCTTCCAACTTCTAGAGAGAGAATATTTGAGAGGAGTTTTTGGGAATTCTTTTGACTGATTTGAGAGAATGACTTGAATAAGGGGTTTTCGGGGTTAAAAGTTCTTATAGAAGTGTTTTTTGACGTAGGAAAAGTGACACTATTTTGATTTAATTCAAATTGGAAAAGACCCATATGCCTCTAAAATAATTGTCAGGACCCATGAGACATGAGCGACATACTATGAATGGACCTACAGTCCGTCCTGGTCCATCGTCGATCATGGTCAGAGACTTTTTGGTCATCTATGACTCCTCGACCTACGGCTCGTGGTACCACCTACGGTCTGTAGGTGGTTCCGTGGGTGGGGCCTGGTGCTGCTGAGTGTTGCCTAGTTTTCCCCCTTTTTGGATATGGGGTGTTACCGTAGCCTTCTCACTTAGCCCTAGTTTAGTCTACTAGATTTCGGGGTGTTACACCAAGGTTCCTCTAACACTTCTCCAAGGGTCAACAAGGATAGGGTGTCCAACCCTAAACCTCAAGAAGGTAATGGTAGTAGGTCTTATGTAAAGTGTTGGAGGAAGCAGGATGGTAAGTGCCTAGCCGACACAGATGGTTTCTTTGGTTGTGGAAAGATTGGGCACAAAATGAGGGATTTCTCGGTACTCATGGCTAAGGGAAGAGAGGGAAAGGAAGCTCCTCCTAGTGGTTCAAACTCATATGCTCCCAAGCAAAACTGCTTTTATGCTCTCCAAAATTGAGGTAAAGAAGAGAATTTCTCCGGACGTGGTCACCGGTATGTTAAAAGTTTTTTATATAGATGTGTATTCTTTGTTAGACCCTGGTGCTACTTTGTCTTTTGTGTCGTCGTATGTGGCAATGAGATTTGATATGATCCCTGATGTGTTGTTAGAACCTTTCTGTTTCTACTCTTGTTGGTGATTCTTGTGGTGGCTAAGAGGGTTTAAAGAAGATGCCCCATTTCCCTATCCCATAGAGTTACTTTGGTAGAGCTAGACATGTTTGATTTCGATGTTATACTTGGTATGGATTGGCTGCACTTTGTTATGCGTTGATTGATTGTAGAGCTCGGGTAGTCAAGTTTCAATTCTCGAATGAGCCTATCCTTGAGTGGAAAGGGGGAAATTCTATGTCTAAGGTTCAGTTCATCTCATGTCCTAAGTCTAGGAAGATGATCTCCAAGGGTTGAATCTACCATCTTGTTAGGGTGAGGGATGTAGATTCTGAAACCTCTACTCTTGAGTCGTTCCCTGTTGTAAATGAGTTTCTGGAAGTGTTCCCAGATAATCTACTGGGTATTCCTCCCGAGTGTACATAGATACCAAGGCCGTTTATATGTTCCTAATGTTGATATCTTGAGAGAGAAAATCTTGTTTGAAGCACATAATTCTCGGTATTCTATTAACTCGGGAGTCACCAAGATGTATCGTGACTTGCGGAAGGTCTATTGGTGGAATGGGATGAAGAAAGATATTGCGGAGTTTGTGGATAAGAGTCTGAATTGTCAACAACTTAAGGTTTAGCATCGAAGACCGGGAGGTTTATCCCAAGATATAGGTATTCCTACTTGGAAGTGGGAAGAAGTGAATATGGACTTTATTGTTGGTTTGCCACGCACCCGGAGACAACATGACCCAATTTGGGTTATTGTAGATCGGATGACAAAATTGGCTCACTTTAATCCCGTCAAAGTTTCCTATTCGGCGTAGGGCTATGCCAAGTTGTACATAAGAAAAATGGTGAAGTTGCATGGAGTGCCTTTATCCATTATTTTCGATCGTGGCACTCAACTCACTTCTCATTTTTGGAGGTCATTTAAAAAAGGTCTTGGCACCAATGTTAAGCTTAGCTTGGCTTTTCATCCCCAAACCGATATGCAAGTGGAGAGTACCATCCAAACTTTGGAAGATATGTTAAGGGCTTGTGTAATTAACTTTAGGGGTAATTGGGATGACCATTCTCCATTGGTAGAGTTTGCCTACAATAATAGCTATCACTCAAGAATTAATATGGCTCCATTTGAGGCCTTGGATTGTAGGAGGTGTAGATCTCCTATAGGTTGGTTCGAAGTGGGGGAAATTACTTTGATAGATCCCGAATTGGTTCTAGAGGCCATGGAGAAAGTCCGACTCATTAGAGAGAGATTGCGAACGGCTCAAAGCCGACAGAAGTCTATCACGACCCACATGTACCCCCTAGATGTAACAAGACACATAAGACCCCGAGAGGTCTCATACAAACCAGTTAACATATTATAACATAAAGTAATAGAAATGAGCGGAAATTTAAAACTTTATCAATACAATCAAAGTCTTTATAAAATGAGGTGGAAGTCTATCAATATTGGCTCAAACCATCTAAACATGAAGAATATAAGTCTTGGGACGCAGCCCATACAATAGTCCAAAACTTAAATAGAAGAAATAAACAAAAGCGGTGATGACATCCTCGAACACAATGAGGACTCACCAAATCTTCATTCCTTGAACAAGAAAGATGCTGGCCATGAGTGTGAGAATCTACGTCACCGAACCCTACATTTGATAAGAATGTAAGCAAAGTATGTGTAAGTACAACCAAGGACTAAATATGATAGCTAGCATTAACAACATAAACATCATGGTTACTCAATATAAACCATAAGCATAATTAATGCACATAATTCAACATCATAATAAGAAAGGAATACTTCTCAAGCAACCTTACTCATCCTTAGACAATACTTAGGTCATTCGCCTCTAGTCAAGCTTACCTTATGGCATGCATCTCTAGCAACAATCCACATTATTCATACTTTACTTCATAGTCTCATTATTCATTCTTACTTTTAAAGACATGGGGATTCGCCTCTTTGCCTAACTTGTAAAGACTAATGGGTACTCGCCTCTTGCCTTGCTTAAACGCTAATGGGTATTCGCCTCTTGCCTAATTTACTTTTAGATTGCGGGTACTCGCCTCCACAACCTCATCACATGATGCGGGTACTCGCCTCCACATCATTTTTCATATAATTCTGGTACTCGCCTCCATACTATGTCTTAGGGGTCATGGGAATTTTGCATCCATGTCTATTCAATCATCATAAGAACATGAGGACTCACCTATTGTTCGATTCTAAGGAATATAGGAATCGCCTCATATCCTTCATATAGAGGTCAAGGGTAATCACCACTAGCCTCATCAATTACATAGTCTGTTAATCTAGATTCATTTTAGGTGAGCAATCCTTTCAACCAAGAATCATTCATGTGAGAAATACTTTCACATTCATTCATAATTAGCAATTCATTTAGGAAGTATCTCTTCCACAACAATCATCAATTACTATCAATTCAAACCCTAAGCCTCATTCTCAAGCCCTAGGTTTCATTATTGTTATTTAAGCTTCATTCTCAAGAAATTCTAATCATAATTCATCAATCCAATAAGGATACATCTAAACCCACAAGATTTCCATTCATGGCATCATCCCAATTACATCAATTCTGGATCATAATCATGAAATAGGCATGGGTGCATGTAATTCTATTCTAAAACATGTAATTATACTAATTCTATCATAAAAAATCACAATCCACTCAATTGGGTCCATAATCAACATAACCCACAACAATTGAAGAAACCCTAGCTAGAATTGGGGAATTCTTCTTCAAATTGGGGGAATTCTAGGGAACTCCATGGATGGAATATGTCCATGGATTAAAAGCTATCATACCTTAATTATAATGCCCTAAATATCTTGCCAATTGGAGCCTTGATCTTGACCTAGCTTCCTTTTCTTCCTTCTTCTTCAAACTTCTAGGGAGAGAATATTTGAGAGGAGTTTTGGGAATTCTTTTGAGTGATTTGAGAGAATGACTTGAATGACGGGTTTTGGGGGTTAAAAATTCTTATATAGGTGTTTTACGCTTAGGCAAAATGACACCACTTTGATTTAATTAAAACTGGAAAAGAACCAATTTCCCCTAAAAATAATTATCCAGGTGGCCATTCACGGACCCAATCGGTGGACCGTGGTCTAACCCACAGACCCTCTTAGTGAGCCATGGTTGGCCAGCAGAGACATCCTCCTGCAGGGCCTCATCCACGGACCAGACCATAGACCGTTGTCTGACCTATAGTCTGTAGGTCAGGCCGTGGGTGGCACCTGCATTTATCTAGAAATTGTTTTACCTCCCCTTTTTGGATATGGTGTGTTCCAGTAGACCTCTCACTTATCCCTAAATTAGGCTATTAGATTTTGGGGTGTTAAAAAGTCTTATGCCGATGTGAGGAGAAAGGATCTAGAATTTGAGGTTAACGGTTGGGTCTATTTGAAAATCTCACCCATGAAGGGTGTGATGAGATTTGGCAAGAAGGAAAAACTTAGTCCCCGGTATGTAGGCCCATACCAAATTTTGAGGCGTATTGATAAAGTCATCTATGAGTTAGATTTGCCAAGTGAGTTGGCTTCGGTGCATCCGGTGTTTCATGTCTCCATGCTTAAGAAGTGTGTTGGGGATCCGGTATCCATAATCCTCTTAGTATGGTTGGGGTTGATGAAAGTCTTTTATATGAGGAAGTCCCGGTAGAGTTCTATACCAGCAAGTTAAGAGGTTGAGAAATAAGGAAATAGCTTCCGTGAAGGTCGTATGGAGGAATCAACTAGTTGAGGGTGTTACTTGGGAGGCCGAGGCCGTTATGAAGTCCCGCTATCCTCATCTTTTCCTTTTACTCCTACTAGAGCTTGAGGTAAGTATTTCTTCCTTGTTTTGGGAGTCATGTGTGTTATTTGAGTTTTTCCATGATTTCCCTATGTTATGCATGTTCATGAGAAATTTATGTTTAGCAACAAAATGAGTTTATATGATTAATTTTCCTCATGTTGTTGTGCATTTAGTAAGAGTTACCTATATGTTTCATGAGATGAATTGTTGAACATGTTTTATTTATGCTTTTTGACAGTAAATTGCAAAAAGGATCCATGAGATGGTGTCGAGCATGTTTGTAGCTTGGAGAAGGTAATTCCTCCTAAAAAAAAGAGAAAGGTTGAAATTTCATGCATAATGGGTTGTTATATGTATTTCCTACCTCCTTGTGATGCATTGAGTATGTTTGAGTTGGAGTTGAAGTTTTCTCCTTTGAATTGTGCATTGTTTTGATGTTACATGCATGATGGGCTGCTAGTCTTTAGTCTTTACTTCTGTAAGATGTCTAAATTTTCATTCGAGGATGAATGTTCCCAAGGTGGAGATATTGTAACACCCTGGAAAATTAGTAGGCTAAACTAGATCTAAACGTGAGGGTTAGAGTCAAGGAGGTGGGAAAGAGCCAAAGGCAAGAGGGGAAGAGGCAAGGGAAAGGGTCAAGGCTGCCTAAATTCCCAAGGCACTGCCTACCCTTCCACGTGAGCCTTCACGGCCAATGGTGTTCACCATGCCCCATGGTGCCATTCGTGGTGGCGAGTCAGTAGCCTCCCTAAGGCTGCCCAACAATGGCTCATCTCCACGAGCCACTTCACGGCCCGTGGTAAGGCTCGTGGTGATGCCTTCACTTTGTGGAGGCAAAACCAAGGTGGATTAGCCACTGGTCAAGGGACCACGGGCACCATGAAGGGTCGTGAGACCCTGACAGGACGTGGTGTTGGCTGTGAGGCCTGGGCACTAGGCTGCCAAGTGGGGTTATTTTGGAAAATTTCGGTTTAAGTGAGGATTAAGTGAGGTCATTTTTACTTAACTTAAGGTCATTGTATAAGTTATTTTAACTCAAAAACCTACCCATTAAACTCATTATTTCCAAAACTCAGAGAAATCCCAAAGTTCACCCTCCCAAAATATTCTCTCTCTGGAATAAGAATAATAATAATAATAATAATAATAATAATAATAATAATAATAATAATAATAATAATAATAATAATAATAAGAAGAAGAAGAAGAAGAAGAAGAAGAATAAGAAGAATAAGATGAAGAAGAAGAAGAAGAAGAAGAAGAAGGAGAAGGAGAAGGAGAGGGAGAGGGAGAAGGAGAGGGAGAGGTAGAGGTAGAGGGAGAGGGAGTGGGAGAGGGAGAGGGAGAGGGAGAGGGAGAATGAGGAGGAGGAGAAGGAGGAGGAGGAGGAAGAATAAGCAGACGAAGGAGAAGAAGAAGGAGAAGAAGGAGAAGGAGAAGAAGAAGAAAGAGAAGAAGGAAAAGGAGAAGAAGGAGAATGAGAAGGAGAAGGAGAAGGATAAGAAGAAGAAGAAGAAGAAGGAGGAGGAGGAGGAGGATATTCAAGCTAGGGTTCAAGAAGAAACCTTGTTCATATCAAATTCATTGGAATTTGTTGTGAAGGTATGGTATTTTTCATCCATGGAGTCCTCTAAAAATCTTCAATTTCAAAAGATAGAAATTCCCAAATGTTAGGGTTTGATTCCAAAGTCATGGGTTCCTTTCAAACATGATTTTAATGATTGAATTATGTTATATTAATCATGAATTGATGATTTCCTATGGTTTGTATGATATATCCCCAAGAACCCATGAAATTCCCATATTTCTCAATTGTAATCTTATGATGTGGGTGTTTGTTGATGAAAAATGAATGTTATGAAATTATACATGTAGTGATTGGGTTGCTTGAATTATGATGATATCCATGTCTAATGTTTGAATTCTATATGTGTTGATTGAAAGTGAGCTTTGAGCCTTGGAAGAGAAAAGCATGAGATTTATGCATGTTTTATGAAATCTATGTAAATGCTTTAAGAACACTTTGAGAGTGAAGTATCAATGATTATGATTTAGTTGTTGTGTTATTGAAAGGACATTCTCACACACACACTTATGCATGAATAGGATGTGAAAGGTTTTCTCACATAATGAAGATTCTAAGGTTGAAAAGCTTTCTCAGCTAATTGAATCTAAGATTTATATGTAGACATGGACGGTGAAAGGTTATTCTCACGAATGATCTAAGAGCTATCCAATGAATTAAGCTTGGATTGATTGTCAAGACATTCTTCTAAGAATATGAGTTAAGTCAAGACTTAATATGTACTCCGTGGGAATTAATGCTTAGCACCGAGTGGATATTGATATGAGATGGGAGCCCTCACGTTAGTTGAGTCCTGGTTTCTACAAGCAATCTCTTGGGATGGAAACCCTCACAATAGTCGAGGCTAGGTTTCTAGTAGAAATCAACTTATCCCATAAACTATGTGCCTACATAGGTTATTAGCTAGTGGATCCACCTAAGATAAAGTTATCGTTTCTACCTTAGGCAAGTAGACCAACCCTTTTCGATGTGGGAGTCACCGGATTCCATGTTAAGATCACATGGTATCATGTCGATTAAGGCTTATTCCCATAACAAGAACAAGAACATGAATAATGAACTATGGTTACTCAAGAATCTTTGTTTATGGGTTTCAAAGGTTTTAAAGATGATGATGACTATGTTGGCTATGTTTTATGATTTATGATTTCTAAACTTTTATATCATGTTTAACTTAGTAAATTGCATGCTTTCAAATGAAATGTCCCTTTTAGCATGCTTTCAATGTTTTTGTGCATGTCTATCATACTTGTTGCATTTTGTACTAACGCTTACTTTTCCTACATTTTCCCCAAGTGTAGGGTGGGGTACCGTTCTTGAGGTGAACATTCTTGTGGCTAGAGCTTGGACTTGAGTTTTTTTTGGAGCTTGGTGAGTCCTCATGGTTCGAGGATGGCTTTTTCCTATGTTGTAGTTTCTTTCATGTATTTCCCTTTTTGGATATGTTGTATGGGCTAGGCCCTATTTCATTCAAAGTTTGTAATAGATGGCTATGTTGAGACTAAGTGTCTAGACTTTCTCTTTCCTTTATGAAAATTTTAGACTTGAAATGTGTTTTACTCTTATTGTTATATTGCTTGTGTTGTGAAAACTAAGAGGCTTGTATGGAGTCCTTCAGGGTTCTATACATCATGTTACGTCTAGGGGTACCCCTATGCCGTGAAAGATAACCTACTCAAATCATCAACAATAATATTAGCCTTACATGGGTGATATAGGATACTAATGTCATAGTCCTTGAGCAACTCTAACAACCACCTTTGTCTGAGATTAAAATCCTTATGACTGAAGACATACTGGAGACTTTTGTGGTCGGTGAATATATCCACATGAACACCATATAGATAGTGACGTCATATTTTCAAAGAAAACACCACTGCTGCTAACTCGAGATCATGAGTGAGGTAATTATTTTCGTGAATCTTAAGTTGTTTGGAAGCATAGGCTATCACCTCACCATTTTTCATTAATTCACAACCAAGTCCAACTCGAGACACATCACAATAAATAACAAAGCCTTTTGTACCTTCTTGTAGGGTCAACACTAGGGCAGTAGTTAACCGAGTTTTCAATTCCTGAAAGCTTTTATCACAAGCTTCGAACCATTGAAACTTAGTTGTTTTCTGAGTCAGCTTTGTCAACGGGGACGAAATAGATGAAACCCCCTCGACAAACCTTATGTAGTAAACCGCCAATCCCAAGAAACTCTTTATGTCAGTTAGAGATATGGGTCTTGGCCAATTCTACACTGTTTCAACCTTTTGAGTGGCAACTTGAATCCCTTTGTTAGATACAATGTGGCCTAAGAATGCCACAAACTTAAGCCAAAACTCACATTTAGAAAATTTAGCATAGAATTATCGATCTTTGAGAGTTTTTAGGATAATTTTGAGATGGCTAGCATGATCCTCCTCATTCCTCAAATAAATCAATAGGTCATCAATGAATAAAATAACAAACATGTCAAGATATGGCTTAAACACTTGTTTGTAAGATCTATAAATGTTGCAGGAGAATTATTCAAGCCAAAAGACAAAACAAGAAGCTCATAATGACCATAATAAGTCATGAATATTGTCTTCGGGATGCTAGTTTCTCTTACTTTCAACTAATGACAGACAAATTTGAGGTCTATCTTAGAGATGCAAGTGGCACCCTGAAGTTTATCGAAAATATCATCAATTCTCAGAAAGGGATACTTATTCTTTATAGGGACCCTATTCAACTGGCGGTAATCGATAAACATTCTAAGAGAACCATCTTTCTTACTCATAAATAAGGCCGGAGCTCCCCAAGGTAAGATACTTGGTCGAATAAAACCCTTATTAAGAAGATCTATCAACTGCTCTTTTAACTCAGCTGGAGCCATTCTATACAGTGGAATAGAGATAGGTTCAGTATCAAGAAGGATATCTATTCCGTAGTCGATTTCTCTCTTAGGAGGGACTCCGGGAATATCATCCGGAAAGACCTATGTAAACTCACTTACAAACTGTAATTGATTGAATAGGCGGTGTCTCAACACTAGAGTTATTAACTCTAACTAAGTGATAAATGCACCCCTTGGAAACTAACTTTTTGGCTTTAAGGTATGAGATGAAATGACCCTTAGGCATTGCTGAACTACTCCACCACTCTAAAACACGCTCATTAGGAAAGTTAAACTTGACTACTCGAGTTCTACAATCAGCTGAGGCATAACAAGTATGAAGTCATTCCATACCTAGAATAACATCAAAGTCTACCATGTCTAGCTCGACTAAGTCAGCCATGGTGTCCTTGTGATTGACAGAGATGATACAATCATGATAAAATCTTTCAGCTAGGATAGACTCACCAACAGGTGTGGAAACACTGAGGGGCTCAAGAAGTCCTTCGTAAAGAATACCGAACCTCATAGCCACATAAGGAGTCACAAAATACAAACTCACAGCTGGATCAATTAATGCATAAACAGATAAAGTAAAGACTTAGATCATACCAGTGAAAACATCTGGTGAATTCTTTGGCTCTTAGCGACTGGTTATAACATACATACGGTTTGATCCTCCGACTATCCCTGAAGTAGCTCATCTTAGAGAAGCTCTATCTACCTTAGCCGCTGAAGAATATTGGGCTCTATTACTTCTATTACCCTGCATGTTCTTCTGGCACTCTCTCATGAAATGACCTGTTTGACCACACTTGAAGAAACCATTGGAGCCATCACGACACGCTCCTGGGTGATCCCTACCACACTTAGATCATGTGGGAGTCCAATTAACACCTTGTGCCACACTACCTTTAGACTGAGTAGGTCGAGCTTTGAAATTCTGGGAGTTCTGGTTCCTAAAATAACCTTTATTCTTTGGTGTAGACGCACTAGCGGACAATGGAGAGGGTCCAGGTGATCTTTTTCGAAAGGATGACCGATTCATATTTCTGGTCTTCTGTTGGTCGGACTCATGATTTGTTGTCTTAGCCCTCTTACTTTGAAACTCTTCCATGTATTTCAAATTATCTTTCTCAACTTGCTGCACATGGATCATAAGCCTAGCTATGTCCATGTCCCCTATCAACATAGCCACCTTACCTTCCTTACTTGATAACCTAGACATAAACATACTCATCCTGCTTCTCATGTCAGCCACCATCTCCAGAGAATAACGGGATAACTGAGTGAAATTGAGGTTGTACTCAGGCACACTCATGAACTCCTATTTAAGATTAAAAAATTTCCTTACCTTTGCTTCCCTTAGCTTACGGGGGAAGAAGTACCCTAAAAAGGCACATTAAAAATAGCCAAACTCGAAAGTGGTGCCCCCTCAGCCATGCGCTTCTTCTGTTGGTCATACCAGATCGTAGCAACACCCTTGGGTTAGTATGAAGCTAACTCCACACACTCTGCATTGGAAAAACGCATAAATTCAAGCACCTTATGGAATTCTTCCACTATGTTTTCTGGATCCTCAGTGATGCTCGATCCTATGAACTCTAGAGATTCATCCTCATAAATTTTTAGATTTTGTATGTATCAGACACATCCAGACAAACCCCTCTTTGTTGACCAGCCTGATTTATCACAACCTCAGTCAACATCAGAATGGCATTCCTAAACCTATCATTGGTGACATCTCCTTGAGGGGATTGCACTTTTGGTGAATTAGGAACCTCTGGACCTTACAGGTTTACATTCCTTCTAGTAGTACATCCTCAAACAAATCTTTGTGGAGGCATGATCTTAAAAGATACGCTCAAGCATGAATTAGAGGAAACTTTTATAGAGTTGAACTCTACCGCATGAAAAAAAGTAAGAAGAATTGAAATGTTTCCTAAAATTCGCAGCATCCTAATTATAGATGTGGCGCGCTTCACACTGATAACAAGAACTCTACAGACACATCTTCATAGACACCCTTGGAATCTTGAACTCTTTGCTCAGATACCAAGTTTGTCATGCTCCGAGCCTACACCCTGGACGTTTACATCACTCGAGAACTATCATTGGTCCCCAAGCAAACCCTTGACCTGGCTGAATACTTAGCGAAAGACTTATTAAAAAAATGGGACTCTAAGTGCATAATTAAACTCAACATGTCTCAAGAAAAACTTAACTCAATGAATATCTAGAAATACTTAAATAAACATAAGAAATCATCTCAAGGTCTTAAAACATCAACAAAGGAAATAGTGAGAGACTCCTCAACCTCTAACTATCTATGAAGGCTCTAAGTAATAAGATAGATATCGGGAAAAGACCCCTGACAACTTAACAAAATAGGAAATAACTTTCAATCCCTCTCAAAAGTAACGAGGCTCACCAAAGCTAGTTGGAGTACAAATGGTATCAATCAAGCACCTATTGATGACTATGAACACATGTATCTGCATCTTTTCTGCATCATAAAAAGATGCAGGTCGAATGAAGTCAGTACATTAAATGTACGAGCATGTAAGGGGGAAACTAAAAGCATAGACAACTAAAATAATAATTAAAAGCCACAATAATAGATTTAATAATTAAAACATTATAAAATAGGATATATAAACTCAATGATGTGTAAAAATACAATAAAATACTCTTTACTCTTATTTAGGAGATTCTCTAACCGACAACCATCACTATGAGCTACTTGATAATACAACGTCTCGCCAATATTGCTAGAACTGTCCTATACCTTGTCGAGGTATAGAACACCTCATATAAGTGGATCCAACTAGATATGCTTAAAAGAAATAAGGAGTCATCTAAAAAGTATGATATTTTGCCTATGTTGGATAAATGGTTTATGAGGAATGTGAGTTGTCTGAACTCATCCCCATGTTGGTTCTCAATACTACTCCCAATAATATAAAAACTCATACTCAAATGAATAAAACATAACTGTTTCTCAATTTGAGGTAATTACTTAAAACATCCTCTTAAAAGAGGTAATACTCTGAAACTTCTCTGAACTCATAAACATATTTAGAAATTAACGTTTCCCTCTTTTAAATATAAAAGTGTTACACTTAGGAATACTTAGTTCTCTTATACCTATTTTTCAATCATGAATGCAATTCTCTTCATTCTCATACTCATTTCCTCAGAACTTAGTTCAAAATTACAATAAATTGCGAAAGCATTCTCAAAATGACCTCTTGAACTTTCCTCTTAACTTCAGTTTTATTTGAAATGTAAATTAAGACATGTTATTAGTACATGTGGGATCTCTCAAGGATTAATAAATACTTTAAGAGTTAATATCAAGAAGAAGAGAACGTAAACACAATTCAAAAGAACACATACAAAATTAAGGACCGAAAAGAAAAGGACCAGGCAACCTTGGCGCACTGAGTGGCACAAGGCGCCAGGCCCTAAACTACAGGCCAGGCTTTGGGAGGCACTGCTGGCGTGGTGCGCCAGGTCCCAAACTACTAACCAGTAAATCGGGCGTTATGGCACGTGCTCCGCCCCACACCCCTCTCAGAATTTCTAATGAATCGAGTGATTTCTTCCTAACACTTTTTGATTCACAAACCCAACACGAATGCATCATAATTTCACATAAATTCTATCAAGATTCACAACTCATACTCAAGATCCTCAACTCAAGAAACTCAAAACATCCATTGTTTGATAATGGAGTTAAGATCAAGAACTATTCAAGAAACATCTTAATAAATAATTTCATGGACTACTTCATGGATGAAGTATAGGCGTGCTTTCAGGAAAAATGAGTCTTACACTATGAGAAGCTTACATACCTGGAAAGAACACTATTCTTGGCGAAATCCACAATTCTTGAAAGAACGCTTGAAACCATACCCTTTTCTCCTCTTGAAACTTTGCTCTAAATACCTAAGCGTTTAGGAATGTGGAAAAGTGATCTAAATCTGATTAGACCCTTAACTAGGGTGATAAAAACGTTTTAGTCCTAGTGGGAAAAGGAAAAGATCAAAATACCCTTTGCTTAAACAAATGAAAAGCCTTAACTAGAAAGGCTTCACTCAAATGGCCATAACATTTTTTCTCCGAGCTCAATTTAGGAAACTTGGCAGTGTTGGAAAGAGGACTCAAAGTCCTTCGATTTGATAGGTCATGGACCACTTAACTCTTTATGTGCAAAAAGATATGTTCGATTGAAGTTGAACCAAAATTAAAAATTGATGGTTAATTTGTATGAACTTCTAGTTAGTTCTTTCGAAGTATGAGGTGTTACAGAATATTTGACTAAAATAAATTGTGTGGCTTTAGACGTTGTCCGAAAGGAGAAGCTTCAAGCCTTGTAGTGAGTAGTTGGCAGAATTAAGGCAAGTGGTCTCCTAAACCTTGTAATCTAGTTGAATTCGTGTATTTCCCTTCATTGTGTGTATGTTGGAGTAATAGGAATGAGGTGAAGGGTTCATTGTTCCACTTGATAAATCGTAACGAATAAAAAAGGAATTAAACAAAAGGCAACGTGTTGATCATAATGTTTTGTGAATTGCCTTATTGTGGCCTCTTTTTCATTGATTGATGAAATGCTTTGATGGCATGAATGAGGACTTGAACTCCTTGAATTGCTTGAATTGTTGTCTCTTTTTCATGGTGTGAATTTTCTTATGTGCACTGATTTTTGTGCACCATGATGAGACATGTGATATAAAACCGATGGGAAATGGTTCTGGAAAATGATATGAAATAAAGTCGAAGAGAAATGGTTTCGGCTAGTGATATGATATAAAGCCGATGGGAAATGATTCCGGCTATTAATAATGTGCTGAAGGGAAATGGTTCCGATAAGAGATTTGATATAAAGTTGATGGGAAACCGTTTTGGCTAGTGATATTGTGTCCAAGGGAAATGGATTCAACAAGATTTTGATTATTGTGATTTGTTCTTTATGATTGACCTACTTGTTAAATGTGATTGATGCACTTCTTACTTGTGATTAATCTACTTGAGATTGACTTTTTTAGACTATTGGACTTCGACTGTCGAGCCTTATGAGCTGTGTGTTATAGAACTGTTAGGTCGAACTGATTTCTATGCAGGTTGTAGTTTAAGGAGGTTCGGTTGGGGATGAAAGGAGTATTTGATTTCTAGCTTGTTTGCTTTGTTTATTAGGTTGATTGTTGGATACCGTGTTGGTTGTCACTCACTCTTGGTGCTATACTTCTATAGGTTCAGTGTCTGGTCCGGTGTGATAGCTCTTCTTCTCCTATTGCCGAGGCTTGTCAAATGACTGTTGAGAGGTAATTGTTTGTCATCCTGGTGGACCCCGTGGTTCTTTACTTTATGCTTTGTTCTATTTGAAAAACAAAGATTGAGACTTGTACTTATTTTTCGGTAACACCCAAAAAAATTTGAGCCAAGACTCAAATCATTCTTCGTGTGTGAATAAGATTTTACCGAGAAATTTTAAATTTTCTTAGGTGTTAAGGTCAGTAGATGTAGCACCTCGAGTTCCAAAAAGAACTGAAAAGAAATTCATTCAAGTCATTCGTAAGTTCTTTTAAGTTTTGGGTCAACTTCCAATGAGCATATCTTTTAGCACACAAAGAGTTAGGTGGACCATAAGGTATCAAATCAAATATCTTTGATTCCTTTTTCCAACACCACCAAGTTTTCTAAAATCTGAGTTCGTATGAGGGATATAAACATGTTTGAGTGCAGCCTCTCTAGTTAAGGCTTTTCCATCCGAACTAAGGTGGGTATTTTGATATTTTCCTTAACCTCACTTAGTCTAAGCATAAATTAACCCCAATTAAGGGTATAAACTGATTAGAATCAGTTTCATTCACCCCCAAAACGTTTAGGGCTTTAGAGAGAAGATTCAAGAGGAGAAAAATTTAGAGGTTTCAAGCGTTGATCCAAGATTTCGTCAAGAACCTAGTTCTTTGAGGTATGTAAGTTCTCATAGTGTTAGGTTCGTTCACCCACACTCCAATCATGTGATTTTTATTCCTAATTTCGTACTTGAGGTTGAATGATTTGAGTTCTTGAGGTTTTTTCTTCATTCTTTAACAATGAAGTCATGTTGGGTTCTTGAGCTGAGGATCTTGCGAATCAGGGTTGTTCTTGAGGGATTTTTTTGAGGATTGTCATTTAGTTGTGTTGGGTTAATGAATCTAAGGGAGTTTGGAAGAAATCAATCGATTCTAGGCAAGTTAGGGCCAAAATTCAAAGAAGAAGATTCATCGGGTTTCTAGGTTTGGGCTGGGGCGGCGTGACCCCATAGCCTCAGGGAACCTAGCACGACACGCTAGCAGTACGCCCAATCAGACTCCAAGTAAATATTTTCCTAGAGCAACGCACCAACAGTGCACCCATTCAGACCCCTAGTAAATAGGGGTCTGATGCGATGCGCCAGCAGTGCGCCCAATCAAACCCCCAATAAATAAAGGCCTCGCGCGATGCGCTAGCAGTGCAACCAATCAGAACCCTAGTAAATAGAGGTATGGCGCATGCCTAATCAGACCCACAATAAATAGAGGTCTGATGCGACGTGCGAGCAATGCTCCCGGAGCGTAAGACCACTTTCTTTCTCCGTTCTTCATTCCGAATTTGTTATTTTAAAGCGTATATTCCATCTCTTCCTGATTTTAACTATCCAAACTACATCTAATCATTGAAAAATCATATATATCCTAATCATGATTCTTGAATTCATAATTCAAATTCAAGGTACAGTTACGAGTAGAGTTTGAGAAAGTCCTTTGAGTCTTTTCGAAAAGTCTTATACAACTATTTATAACTTGTTTCAAGAATTGAGTAAATGAGTATGAGGATGGGAATAGTTGTATTCATGAGTCTGTATTGTAATTGATATCTTTGAATCGAGTCGTTCATGCCCATAATTCCTCATGAACTCCATAAATTGAGTATACTTCAGAAGAGAGATATCGTAGAGCTATGAGTTTCGAGTTCTTGAGTCCTTGAGTTCTTTAGTCTTGAGTTATGAGTATTGATTTCCTTATTGCTATTAAGATCCACGAGTTGAGTCGTTCATGTCCATAATTGCACATGAACTCTATGATTTGAGTTATAAATTTTGAGAAGCTTTTTAAAGCCAACAATTGAGTTCTTAAACAGAGTTTTAAGAAAGTTAAGATCAGTTTTGAGAAAAGAGTTTCTAAAACATGATTAGTATAACAATCGGGAATGCCATCAATTTATGAGTAGTATGGTATCTAGATATACCATTAATGTTTATGCAGTATGATTTCCCGACTCGTCAATGATCGTATTAAAATATGATTTTGGTATGCTTTTAAGAAAGAGTTTTCAAGTATGAATTAAGTAAGAGTATAACAGGACTATGTATTCCCAAAGGTATCAATTTTTACATTGATAAAAGATAAACTGAGATTTCTAAATGAATTATGAGTTCAAAAGATATTTCAACACCAATTACATCTTTTAAGAAGGTAGTTTGAGCAATTATCTCAAACCAGAGGAAGGGTTATGTTTTTAAACATATGAGCATGAGTATATATTATTTGGAGTAGTATTCAACACCAATATGGGGACGAGTTTAGACAACTCAAAGTCATCATAAACCATTTATACCAACATGTGTAAAGGGTCATACTTTTTAGATGATTCCTTATTAATGTTTAAGCATAGCTTAGTGGATCCTCTTAGTTGAAGTTATCTTATACTCTGGCAACGTATAGGACAGTTTTGGCAGCGTGGGCGAGATGTTGTATCATCACATAGCTCATAGTGATGGTTGTCGGTTAGAGAATCTCCCAAATAAGAGTTATTATTGTATCCTTACATACAATTGAGTTATTATTGTATTCTTACATATAATTGAGTTACTATTGTATTTTTACATACTATTGAGTTATTATCTACTGTTTTTAAAGTTTTCCATATATTTCATCTTTTATTGTTGCTTTATCCTTGAGTTGAGTATTTTTGAGTTGAGTATCCTTGAGTTGAGTATCCTTGAGTTGAGTCGAGCATCTTTGAGTTGAGTCGAGCATCTTTGAGTTGAGTATCTTTGAGTTGATTATTCTTGAGTTGAGTCGAGTTGAGTGAGATGAGATGAGGTAAGTATGTTCATTTTTTATCAATTCAAGCTTATGTTTATGCTTTAGAATTCCCCTTACATGCTCGTACATTCAATGTAATGACGCCATTTGGCCTGCATATTTTTATGACGTAGATACACGTATTCAGGGTCATAAATAGACGCTCTGTTAATACCACTTGCAGTTCCAGTTAGCATTAGTGAGCCTTCTTACATTCGGAGGGTTACACTTTTACTTTCAGTTTGTTAGGGTGTCATGGGTCTTGTCCCGATAATCCTTCTGTAATAGTAGAGTCTTCATAAATAGTTTAAAGGTCGAAGAGTCTAACATAATTTCATTTGTTGTTGGAATGTTTTAAGGTCATGAGACATTTAACTAATACTTGTTAAATTATTTTCAGAGAATTATTGGAGTTGAGTTTAAATTGAGGTTTCAAGTTATTTATGCATTTGGAGTTCCTTTTTGCTTGAGTAAGTCTTCTGTTGAGTAGTGAGCCAGACAAATTGTTTGCTTGGGAACCAACAATGGTTCTCGAGTGCCGGCCACGTCCAAGGTGTAAGGCTCGGGGTGTGACAAACTTGGTATTCGAGCACAGAGTTCAAGTGTCCTAGGGTGTCTATAAATCCATGTAAATAGGATCTTATTTATAGTTGTGAGGTCCCACTTCTATAAATGAGCGACTATAGATATTTAATAAAAATTTCCCTTCTTTCATACTATAAATCATGCAGTAGAACTATGCCATAAGGAATTTATTCTAACTTGTGTGTTCTCATATCCATTCAACTACCCTGCATACTGAAGGTGGTTGAAAAGTAAAGCCCTATATCCTTATGGATGAGCTATTCTTAGCAAAAGTCTTGAGGAAGTCATGAGACTGTAGAGGGGATTAAGAGGAACCTGTGAGTGAATTAACCATTCAGATTCAAAAGAATGCACTCATATTCATATGAATCGTGCATTTGAGCTAAAAGCGAGATGGACTCTCTTGTCTAATAATTGTTTCAGCAGAGATCCTTATGAGGGAGTGTGTTGTAGAACTTGGGTAGCATTTTTACCCGAAAGGATAGTATGAGTGATGACAATAGAATCAGTGGTAGTAAAAGTGCCCAGAGTTAGAGAAAATCATGCAATGGCATACTAATTTGTGAAAGGGAGATAATGATGGGGGAAGATTATGTTATTGCAATCATGCACCCAGTCAATTATAAATGATGAGTTTACTTTATTAGTAGAATAAGGAATAATAATGTTGTGGAGAGTTTGAGATGGAAGGTAGAGGAATAGTTACTAGTCAGGATGAGTTAGAGTATATTTTAACCAGAATAGAGTTGATGTTGATGTACCATCTTGTTAAAAATGACTAAATATATGTGGAATCCGAGAGTAGAGTATTCATGGTATTCAGAGGATGATAGAACTATTTGAGAGATAATGTGCAGTAAGTGAGTAAATAGTACTTAAGTTGTGAAATGGAAGGTGAAGGTAATCTTTAGGTAGGTAGACAGAGAGATAAAGATTGACTACTCGTCATGAGATCTTAGCGGGTGAGTGTTTCTTGACTTTTCTGGTAGTCACAAGTGGTATGAGATGTGATAAATTATTTTGATATCCATGTTTGAAATTAGATACTAAGCTTGAATTCGAGATGAGTAGTGTGATCAAAAGATGGCAACATGAGGGTGATGGTGTTAGTTTTGCAATTTTATCTAGTAGGTTTGACCTGAAATATGTGAGGAAATAAAAGTGGTACTATTCAATGAAAATGTGGTAATATGACCTATAGAGGAGAGAAATGAAGGTAGAGCAGTAAGAGGTACACCATAAATTGTATGTGGCCAGATGAGGTCCCAATTGAGGTTATGATTTTTCATGTGTGCTTAGATAGTATAATTGAGCTGCCAATATGGGATAGGCTGGTACAAGTTTTTTTCCTAAAGAATTAGACGAAGCAGCCTTAGAAGCTAATAAGAAGAGTCTAAGAGAAGCATCTTAGAAAGAGATCTTAGTACCTGCTTGTTGAGAGTAACTTTTCCCGAGTGATAAAGTAAAGATTGGAGGTAGACCAGTTTAGAGATGAAGGAATAGGTCCATAGCTTTCAAGTGTCGACTTTAGACCTAAGAGGGAGATGATAAGATAAGAAACCAATCCAAGTGTTGAGAATCAGATAGTAATGTGTTCATGAAGAGTTAATCTGGCATATCAACCCATTCATACTCTAGCGTGTTCCTCGAAGTCCAGATATTTCAAAATCTTGTTGATGTTTCTACTATAAGGATTGTGTTCATGACTTATACTCATACACTTTAGAGAGATTCACATTTGTACTCAATTCCCAGAATAAGGGGCAAGGACTTTAGCTCATTGAACTTTTACCCTAAAGATTTTCAGTGATTCTTTAGTAGTTGGGTGATACTAGAAAGAGAAGGTTAATGTTCTTATCGTGATAGTGATGGTGTGATAATTCAATCTAAGGTTATAAATGTGGAGGAAGAAGAGGATGAGGTTTTACTATGAGTAATAGTTAAATGAGAGCCCTTAGTTGGTTCCAAGTAATAATGCCGGAAATTCTAATTGGCATGATAGAGATGATGGGAGAATGAGAACTTCTTAAGAAGTTGATTAGTAGGAGTCCGTGGAGTTGTTAGAGTACCGATTAACATTTAAATCACACCACATCCAATTCTATGTTCAAACGATCGCTAAGCAGTATAAAACCCAACGAAGAGTTAGGGTCGAACCCACAGGGAGTGGTACATTATCAAATTCACTCAGGAAGTATACACATGGTCTAATTAGCTGTAGGAATATAAATTATCGAAAACGACATATAAACAAGTTGTAACGGGGTGACTATAAATGTCAGATTGAGGGTTTTGGTTTGCAATTATCAACTACAACACAAATACACAAAATTGATTTAACAATATAGAGAGGAATTCTCGGGATGTGATCGATTATAGGCAAATTTCGTTATATAGGTTATTGAAACTACTAACAAATAGCTAAACATCAATAGGTAGGCTGGACTATGAGTGACATAGCTTTCTCTCAAATAACTACTTCGATTCAAGTGATTTCCTTAAACATCAACAAGCTTAATATATCATCTCTCTCGAGCAAGATGAATGGGACTGGGTTTAGGATTCACTCTCTCGAGCTGAACCCAAATCAACCCAATACCCACAAACCATTAATAAAAAACATTAGTTCTAAAACCTGTCTCTCGAGCAAGCTAAGAACACAAAATTAGAACTGCATTTGCACTACAATTCATAAATAAAAACACAGCTAATGATTAAACCCACTTCAATATAGCATTTAAATTAGTAATAAGCAACACCCATAAGTTAATTCAACCCATAATCACATCATCACACCCCGAGAATTGGGGTTTTAGCTACACATCATAAAAACAGAAAAACAATTACCAAACGCATTAGCCATGATGTGGGTAAGAGTATTCAAGCTTTTACAATGGTCTAAATTGAAGAAAATCAATAACCCACTTGCAAAATCTCCGAATTGAGTCTCAAAAAGCATTCTAGTCTACTGGGAAGTGGTCAAACTTTCAAAGAAAACTATTCTAAATGGTAGCAACCCCTCTTCAATTTATAGTTCAAAATCCTATTTATAGTCACCAAAAATTATCCACGAAAGGCCATTAAGCGAGGTAAGTCAGGTTCACCAAGTGGTTCGGCGAACCACACTTTGCTCTCTTTTATCGCCTTCATGCATTGACTCTCAACATCCTCAAGTCCTGTAACTTTGTGTGATCAATCTTGTCATCGTGGAACTGATCATCGATTCGCTGACTTCCCCTTTCCTGTCGCCGACTTGGTTTCTTCCCTCAAAGCTGTCATAGTGGAACTTTAGGCGGACTGAACAACCACTAGGTGAGTCGCCGAGTGGTATTGTCGACTTCTTCAACTTGTTTTGTTCCTTTTTGCCTGTTAGTGTCCTTGCTTTGATCCTTAATCATCATACCTAAAAATCAAGGTTGTAACATCAGTTTATAGAAAAAAATTTGTATTTGAGGACACTAAAACTATCAAAACAAAGCCCAAAAGTGTCCAACTATAGGACTCATCAACACCCCCAACTCCTCAAGTAAAACTCAAATTCAACAGTTCAATAAGGATGTCTACAAATAGTGCTGCAGAAGACTCAACATAAATGCACACAACAAGGTTCAAACTACTTAAACAATGATCAATTGTGCACTTAAAGATTCAAACTATGACTCACCATTATCAAAGATGCTCAAGTTCACAATACTTGCTTCAAATGCAAGTTCAATCTCAACAAAGGTACTCAAATGCCCTCACACAAAGATGATTCCCTACTCACACAAAGTTACTCAACAATTTAAAGTTTCGGAATCACATACAACTCTCACACTCACAAAGATGAACACATGCATGACTTCACCCATAAGTTTGCCCTTATTTTCCAATCAACATTTGCTTCAGCTTACTCAAAATCACAAAGGTCTTTTCAAGGCTTGTAACAGGGTTGAGTGCAAAGGTATAGTCATTTAGCCGTAGTGACTTTTACCTTCATGAAGTATGATATGAACATCACTTTTCTCGTTTTCTTTAACATTTCGAACATGCTCACAATCCACCCCATTATTCAACTTCATATGAACTACTGGATACCCCATTTTGCTTGAAATTTCCACTACTTTATTTCACAACTTTTTGGTCTTTTTCTTTTCTTTCTTATTTTTTTCATTTCCTTCTCTCTTTTCTCTATTTTTTTACATGGAGGGGGTTCCATCTTTTTCAAAACAATCACATAAATGGGGATTTTTCACACTTCTTGACTTTCCTTCTCTTTTCACCGCACCCCCAACTTAGGATTTTGGCCTAAGTTTTCTATTCAAAAAACCTTACTTCATGAAAGTTATGGGTGAATGAACAAAGAGAGGTCACAATTTCTCAAGTTTCTTCCAAGAAAAAGGGTAAGGCTCAAAATGTGCCAAGAAAGGTTCACTCATCTCACAGGGTTGGCCACAAAATAGGTATATAGTCAAATTGTTTTCACTCTACAAAATTATTGCCTAAGATCATTTCAAGTTCTTGCATCACTCAATCAACCGGACCAACGGGGCAAATTCTAGGTGTCATCACACACAATGTTCAAACTATTCTCATCACTCAAGGTATTGGTACCAATATCAAACAAGACTTCACACTTTCTAGATAGTGTGCAATGTTCATCATAAGAGACTCATTTGACAACCGGCTAGTCACACGAGATGCTAAAAGTTCACATATTGCCTATGTTACTATATTTGCCTCATTGTAGCCGTACATTCATTTTGTTCAATTAAGATCACTATTAAAGTCACCGATATTGATCATAACCGACACTCAAAATCACACAGGAACAATCACAATCACATACAAAAGAAGTGGCAAAATTTTAAAATTTGGTCCAAAACCATATTCGTTCAAAACCATGGGCCATAAGCTAAAACATCCACAAGATCAAGATAAAAAACATATATAAATCAACAAAATCAGCCCAATATTCACAAAACAAATCAAAATCACAAGAGGTAGGTATAGAAATACCTAACCCCACCCAACAAAAAGAAGCAGTAGTCCTCAAATGCAACTAAAACAATATATAAAGCATCTCAGTCGCTCCATCTGTCGGGGCATCAATGCCCGAGATCACACTCTCAGGTTGGGCATCAGTTCCTAGTGCCTCATCACCCTTGGCTCCACTAGAGCCTGCCATGAAGTGTATCTCAAGGAGTTCTGCACAGCTAAATCTACCATTGCCTTATCTAAGTCAGTCAGGCCCTCAAAAACAACCTTCTCACGCTCACCAAGATGCTTCTCATCAGTCTTAGCCTCAGAATCATCAGCAGCAACGGTAGCTCTAACCTCATCTCCGGTGGTAGCTAGAGGCACATCAGAATGAGCTAGAATGTCTGTGCTCAGGTCATCAGGGATCTCCACAGTCCCAAAAATCAGAGAAATAATAGTGGACTTTATTTGGCCCACATCTTTCCTCAACTCTGCAATCGCGGTCTTTAAGGTCGTCACCTCATGAGTAGGTCCTTGATTTTTCTCACACACCTCTATCTATCTTTGCCATGAGGTAATCAATAAATTTTTTGAGAGGTTTCAATGCGATAGTGAGAGATCTCTCAATCATTCCGAGAACTGCGGCTTCTAGTCTGGAGGCATGTACATCAGTAGAATTGGCTAGGTGCCCGATCCTTAGCAGTATGGCTTGAGTGAGCGAGGGTCGGGATGCAATAGTTCTATAGGAGGTGGGGGAGCAGCAGAAGAACTCGAAGTCACAAAGGGAGCAGTGTTAGAAGTACTTGAAGGCCTAGTGGCCGGAGTAGGCAATACTGCCTCTGCAGGTAATGTCTCAATATCAACCGTCGGGGATGTATCCACCGGGGCTGCCCTCCTTTTCTCAGCCTCATCCCTCTGATACTCAACCTCAATACGTCGAATGTCAGTAGAGGAAGCGGGATTTACTTCCACATACATTTTCTGATCTTGTGAAACACGGACCTGTCTACACAACTCAGTAATCAACATCGGAAATGGGAGAGATATCTGGCGCTGCTTGGCTCTTATGGCCATCTCTTGTGCAATGATTTCACCTAAGTTGAGATGCTTTCGAGCAATAATGGATCCCAAATAGGCCGCCTTTGTGTGGCGGAGGATAGACTTGTTCTGGGATGGCATGATTGTACTATTAATAAACCCAAACCAATACCTTGCTGCCACCTTGAGATCCTTCTTCTCTATTAGCACTCCGGCCTCAATCCACCTAGGGGTACTGTTAGAAAGGAAATGGGCCAACCAACTTTTTAGTTCTTCCAACGTTTTTGTCTTGATCATACTATGGTAGTCATCCGTGAAGTCATAAGTACATCCCAAGATGACATTTATGTCATCACTATCACATTTCACCTTTTTCACCCTGACAACCACATAATCCACTAGTTTGAAGGTACTAGCCTTCCTCTTCCCTTGTGGTACCAAGTCTCTGTAAGCTGAGTAGAACTCCCAAACTCAATCAGGAATATAGGAACCCAGGGTTTAATAAAAATCTGGAATTTGCATACCTTGAAAGAGCTCCATATCTCCATATACTTTTCCACCACACCATTTGTGGACAACCTCTTTCCTTTAATGATAGTCCTCAATCCCTAGGTCTTTAGTCTGTTGAGAGACTGGGGAGGAGGACATTGTACAGGTGGCACTAGGACTATAGTCTGGGCTAAAGCTGGGGGAGAAGAAGAAGTATGAGGCACCCTGATCCTAGACGGATCATGCATACCCTTGGAGCGAAGCTCTACTCTCCGGGAATGTAGAAGTTGGTCATCCTTAGGCTCAAAGATGGAAGCCTGAGAATCTTGGGAATATCCCTCATTGTCTGATGAGGTGAGGTGAGTCTCGTAGACCCCTTCACTGTCGGAGCTGACCTTCGATGACTCTACTATGGGTGCCTTGCCCTTTCCTTTGCATTTTCCTCCTTTTATAGGGAACTTAGATGTATTTGCCTTGGATGTAGCTGCATCCTCATTTATCACGACTCCTCTTGCCCGCTTGCGGGGTAAAATGTCTCTTCCTGACACTTTGGGTCTAGCCATTTCTGTAAAACACATAGAAAAGTGTTAGAAATAGTCCAAGAAAAGTTCTGACATTAAGTTGCAGAAAGACTCGCCGAACCAGTCGGTGAGTCGCCAAGTCACTTAGGCGAGCCAAATCTGGCTCGCCAAAAGTACCAGCATGAAAAATTTCTAAACTTAAAACAAGTCGGCGATATTCAGGGCCATTCGTCAAATTGTAAACGCCAATCATGGAGCTAGGAGTAGCCCGCCAAAAGTTACAGTGTATTGGAAGGACGATCCAGAGAACCTTTCGGCGAGTCACCGAGAGAACTCGGCGAGCTCAGGCATCTCACCGAAAGTTACAGAACGAACTTAGCCACAATGTGAAATTAAGGGCGATCAAAGGGGGACATCGGCAAACCGCTGAACCACTCGGTGAGCTCGACGCAGCTCGCCAAACGGTCCAACATGCCAATTTTCTACCCCAAGTCTCAAAATCAAGCCCACAGCCCCTGAATTCAAAATCAAAAACATACACTACTCAATTAAAGGTAGACCCATATGACCCACACCCTCGGGGTACTCAGAGTTCCCCTGATTTGGCTCAAATTGGTCATTTGACGACTTTTTTCCTTAAGAATGATGTCAAACGCTCCATCATTGGGTAAATTACATCATTTTGCAAAATTTAGGGTTACTTAGACTTCACCCCACTAGAACCAACATCAATAAATCGCAGCCCAAATTTAAACTCAATTTTAACAAACAAAACACGGGAATCGGTCAATTTTAGACCTTTAGGCACACATTTCAACAAACAACAGGCAATCCAACACATAAAACAAAATTAAACCAATTACCCAACATCAAACAACACCTAATTACCTATTGCATTTGATTTCAACCATAAAATTAAAGCGTGGGGTTCGGAAAGCCAACCTTAATGCCAAATTTCAAGTTTGAATGGCTAGGCGGCAAAGTTCCCCAATTCTGAGCACGAAATCACACAAAAATGCGGGTAAAATAGAAAGATATGCAAAATTTAAAGTTTGAATGAGAAGGTACGAGAGGTTTAAAATGAGAGAAAATAAAGGATTTTGAAATTTTAAACCATTTGGCCTTTAAAACCTTTCAGTTCGCAGCCTTTTCGGTGATGTAAGTCATGCTTGCCGACCCACTTGACGATGCGTCGAGTGGCATTTCCCTCACCGAGTTTAACAGGACTTCCAGCAAATCTGGGGATTAAAACAGCGGGTGGAATCGGGCTCACCGACCTGTTCGGCGAATCACCGATTAGGCCTTTGGGCCGCGAGTTTCACAGAGTTTCGTTTCAAGCTTTGTGGTTCCAATGGCGGTCCAAGTTGGGGGTGGCCGACTTGTTCGGCGTGTGGCCTATTGAACTTCGGGCTAGCTAAAGTACCCATTTTCCAACACTCTTCACTTCTCAACCTGCACAATGACATGACGAGGATACCAAATCAAACTTCATTTTTGGGGTTTGCCATTGTGTCACTAGGAAACCCCCTTGTTGTCTTGGATTCAAATGTGAAGAAATTTAACCCATTTGGGTCTCCAGTTACTTAATAGAGACTAAGTGCGAGGTCATCGTCTGGTTTACAGTTGAAACATCATCTTTCATATCTTTCAACACTTTTTCCGAACCGTCAACTTTGTTAAGAATGCAATAGAGCATATCTTATGTACGACAACCTTCATATTCCTTGGGCTTTTGACACTCATAAGGAGGGACGTACCTATCCTTGTCCCCCTTTATGTCCTTCCAAGTGGCATTACGATCACGCCAATTTTTGTCAAGGTCTCTCCAACCCTCATCTCAATTCCATCATTGATTTCCACCCGGTCTTGGGTAGTTTGCATGATAACCTCCTACTTGATTGGCTAGGAAGTTCACTTCCTCATTGTACAATGCTTCAAATTGTGCTTCATCGGGGTTTGTTCCACCAACAACCACGACATTAATACTCTTTGTACCAACACCCATGACATATTTAGCTAATATATCCAACAGGGTCATTATTTTGGCCATGTTTTGGTTTCTCTGTTGAACCTTCTCAATCTGCTCTTTTGTCATTTTATAAGTGAGAGGAGATATTTGGTCTTCACGAGTGTACCATACCCTATTGATCTTGGTCATGCAATCAAGGAGTTGGGATGCTACTTCATAGAGTTGTTGCATTATACCACCAAGTGAGAGTTGATCAACCACTCCTTTGTTGACCGAATCGAGACTTATATAGAAGTGTTGCAGCAGCACATTATTTGGAAGTCCATGAGTTGGGCACTGAAGCACTAGCTTCTTAAATCTCAGCCATGTCTCATGGATTGGCTCACCTTCTAAGCTTTTAAACCCTTGGATGCCATCCCTTAGAGTCATCATCTTTGATAGGGGGAAAGAATCTTACTTGGAATGTTGTGGTCAGCTCAGCCCAAGAGGTGATGGAGTCCCTCGGTAACTCAGCCAACCATTTAGTAGCTTCACCCACCAAAGAAAATGGAAACAACCTGAGACAGACTGTCACGACCAAAGCTACCGCCTAGACATAACATGGCTCGTAGAACCCCAAAAGGCTCCATGTAAGGATTTTGAAATTTTAAACCATTTGGCCTTTAAAACCTTTTAGTTTGCAGCCCTTTCGGCGATATAAGTCATGCTCGCCGTCCCACTTGACGATGCGTCGAGTGGCATTTCCCTCGCCGAGTTTAACAGGACTTCCAGCAAATCTGGGGGTTAAAATGGCGGACAGAATTGGGCTCGCCGATTAAGCCTTTGGGCCGCGACTTTTACAGAGTTCCGTTTCAAGTTTGGTGGTTCCAATGGCGGTCCAAGTTGAGGGTGGCCAACCTATTCGGCGTGCGGCCTATTGGACTTCGGGCTCACTAAACTACCCATTTTCCAACACTCTTCACTTCTCAACCTGCACAATGACATGACGAGGATACCAAATCAAACTTCATTTTTGGGGTTTGCCATTGTGTCACTAGGCAACCCCCTTGTTGTCTTGGATTCAAATGTGAAGAAATTTAACTCATTTGGGTCTCCAGTTACTTAATAGAGACTAAGTGCGAGGTCATCGTCTGGTTTACAGTTGAAACATCATTTTTCATCTCTTTCAACACTTTGTCCGAACCGTCAACTTTGTTAAGAATGCAATAGAGCATATCTTCTGTACGACCACCTTCATATTCCTTGGGCTTTTGACGCTCATGAGGAGGGACGTACCTATCCTTGTCCCCCCTCTATGTCCTTCCTAGTGGAGTTACGATCACGCCAATCTTTGTCAAGGTCTCTCCAACCCTCATCTCAATTCCATCATTGATTTCCACCCGGTCTTGGGTAGTTTGAACGATAACCTCCTCCTTGATTGGCTAGGAAGTTTACTTCCTCATTGTACAATGCTTCAAATTGTGCTTCATCGGGGTTTGCTCCACCAACAACCACGACATTAACACTCTTTGTACCAACACCCATGACATATTTAGCCAATATATCCAACTGGGTCATTATTTTGGCTATGTTTTGGTTTCTCTGTTGAACCTTCTCGATCTGCTCTTTTGTCATTTTATAATTGAGAGGAGAGACTTGGTCTTCACGAGTGTACCATACTCTATTGATCTTGGTCATGCAATCAAGGAGTTGGGATGCTACTTCAAAGGGGTTGCATTATACCACCAGGTGAGAGTTGATCAGCCACTCCTTTGTTGACCGAATCGAGACTCATATAGAAGTGTTGCAGCAACACATTATTTGGAAGTCCATGAGTTGGGCACTGAAGCACCAGCTTCTTAAATCTCAACCATGTCTCATGGATTGGCTTACATTCTAAGCTTTTGAACCCTTGGATGCCATCCTTTAGAGTCATCATCCAGCAACACATTATTTGGAAGTCCATGAGTTGGGCACTGAAGCACCAGCTTCTTAAATCTCAGCCATGTCTCATGGATTGGCTTACCTTCTAAGCTTTTGAACCCTTGGATGCCATCCCTTAGAGTCATCATCTTTGATGGGGGGATAGAATCTTACTTGGAATGTTGTGGTCAGCTCATCCCAAGAGGTGATGGAGTCCCTCGGTAACTCAGCCAACCATTTAGTAGCTTCACCCACCAAAGAAAATGGAAACAACCTGAGACAGACTGTCACAACCCAAGGTACCTCCTAGACATAACATGGCTCATAGAATCCCTAAAGGCTCCATGTAAGTCACTTTGCATATCATAACATAAAGCATTAGAACAATAGAGAGTAAAAATGCATTTCAAGTTCAAAATTTTCATAAAGGTAAGCGAAAGTCTAGACTCGTCTCAATTAGCTATATATTACAATCTTTGAATCAAATAGAGTCACAACCCTTACAACATAATCCAAAAGTCAAATACAAGAAAAAAGAACTACAAAGACACTATCCGTCCTCGAACCATGAGGATTCACCACAGGCAAGGAGAAATGAACAAATCCAAGCTCTAGCCACAATGAAGATCACCTCAAACACTGGACCGTACACTTGTGGAAAATATAGGATAATACTAAGTATGATAGCCATGCATAAAACCATGAAAACATGCTAAAAAGGACATTTTATTTGAAAAGCTTGCACTTTTCCAAGTTTAAGAATCATCATGAACATTAGTGTAAAAGCATAAGTCATAGGCATACTCATCATATAGATCATCACAACATAGTGAAAACATACCATAAATACCCTCAAAGCATACTTGTGCAATGCATGAATAAGATCCCATAATCCTACCTATGCTAAGTAAAGCTTCTTGAGTAACCATAGTTCATAATTCATGTTCTTGTTCATATTTCATCATGGTGGGAATAAGACTTAACCGACCTAGACCATGTGACCTAAACATTGAATCCGGTATAACCCACACTGAAAAGGGCTGTCCTACTTGCCTAAGGTAAGACCATGGTTTGTTAGCTTTTAGGTGGATCCACTAGCTAAAGACCTATGTGGGAAAATAGTTATGGTATATGGAGATTGCTATTAGAAACCCGGACTCGACTGTGGTAAATGGTTTCCATCTCATGAGATACATGTTTTGGGAACCCGGACTCAACTAATGTAGAAGGAACCCTTTTGGAAAGTTGGACTCAACTGACGTAAAAGCTTTCTTCTCATATTCAATATCCACTCAGTGCTAAGCATAATTCTCATTAGGTTCATATTAAGTCTTGTCTTAAGTTCATATTTATGAAAGGATGACTTAACACTCAATCCAACATTATTCATAAGATAGCTCATAGATTCAATAGGTGAGAATAGCCTTTCAACCTTAGAATCATCATATTGTGAGAAAACCTTTCACATCATGTTCATTATGTGTTCATGAGAATAGCCTTTCAATCAACACAACAACATTATCATAATCATGGACATCTCATTCATAGTCATGCATAAAGGTGTATATGAGGATAGTTTTTCAACAACACAACAATTAGATCATAATCATAATCACTTTACTCTCAAAGTGTTCTTTAAGCCTATTCATCATTCTCATAAGCATGCAGAATTCACATACTTTACCCTTCAAGGACTATGGATAATGTTGCATCAACACATCTAAAATTACTAGTTAGACATGCATATAATCATAATTTCAACTCAATCACTAATTGAATAATCTCATAACATTCTTCTATAATCAACAAACCCACACAAGTGCATAATTGAAGAATATGGGGGTTTCATGGGTTCTTGGGGGATTTCATCATAAATAAATAATAAATCATCAATTCAATCATAATACATCATAAATCAATCATTAGAAACACTTTTGAAAGAAACCCATGAGATTGAAGTCAAACCCTAACTTTTGAGGAAATCAATAGTTTTTAAATTGAGCTTGGAGGGACTCCATGGATGAATTTTATCTATGGATGAAGAGCTACCATACCTTATTAATGAATTCAAAGGAATTTCAGTAGAAACCCTAGCCTCTTGAACCCTCTAGCTCCACTTCCTTCTTCTTCTGCCTTGAAGTTCTAGAGAGAGAATATTTGGAGAAGATGAACTCTTGGGTTTTGATTTGGGTTTTGGTAAATAATGGGGCGAATGGGTTTATTTTGAATTAAAAGGACTTATATAGGTGTATAAATGTAAGGCAAAATGACTTCACTTTGATATTACTTAAAAAGGAAATACCCAAAACACCCCACACTTTCAGTGAGCTTCCAGGTGCCACGAGGGACTCGGCAAGTCGTGGTCCTGACCACCAGCCGTGGTCCCCCTCGTGGTCTTGAGGCAGTGGCGAGGCACTTTGTGCCTTTAGCTCACAAGCCCAAGGCATCTCCACGAGCCGTGGTCCCACTCGTGGTCTTGAGGCAGTGGCGAGGCACTTTGTGCCTTTAGCTCACAAGCCCAAGGCATCTCCACGAGCCTCGGAGCAAGCCACGAGTCGTGGTCCCTCTCGTGGACCTTGAGGCAGTGGCTAAGCCACTTTGCCATCCACCCTCAACCCCTAAGGCATCTTTAATACCACTCCCATGACCCATGCAACGCTTCACGAGTCGTGAAGTGGCTCGTGTGGAGGGTCCATTATTAAGGCAGCCTAAGGAGGCTACTGCCTCCACCTCCACGAGTGGAACCACGACTCGTGGTGTTCACTACAGGTCGTGAAGACCCTCGTGGTCTTGGAGGGAAGTGCCTTGGCCAAAATGGGCAGCCTTGGCTCCTTGCTTTGGACCTTGCCCATTTTCCTTGGCTCTTGACCTTCTCCCTTGACATTAATCCTCACGTTTTAGTTCTAGTTTAGCCTATAAGTTTCCAATGTGTTACAATATCTCCCCCTTGGGAACACTCATCCTCGAACGACGATCTAGACTCCTTACGAAAGTAAAGACTCAAGACTAGCAGTCCATTTCAAACATAATCAATGCAACGAAAAGAAGTAGGAACTACATCTAACAACCCATTATGCATGAAATTTCAACATTTCTCATATTCATAGGAGGAACTATATTATCTGATTAAAAGCTCGCTCAACACAATACCATGGAGCCAATATGCAATTACTCTCAAAAGCATACTAAACTATGTTCATCATCACATCTCATGAAGTCAACTATGCAACAAATGCTAAATACACAATAACATGAGGAACACATGAATCATAAAAACTCACTTTCTTACTAAATATGAATTTCTCAAGAACATGCATAACATAAGAAAATCATGGAAAAACACTTATAGCACACATGACTCCAAAAACTAGAAAACTTAAGAGGATTTACTTACCTGAAGCTTGAATAGGAGTCCAAGGAAAGAGATGAGGGTATCGGGACTTCAGATCGGCCTCGGCCTCCCAAGTATCACCCTCAACTAAATGGTTTCTCCATAAAAAAAATTGAAAACTATTGCCTTATTTCTCAACCTCTTGACTTGCCGGTCTAGAATTTCTATCGAAACATCCTCATATGAGAGACTCTCATCAACTCCCAACCTTTCTAAGGGGATAATGTATGATGGATCTCCAATACATTTCTTAAGCATAAAAACATGAAACACCGAATGCAACGGAGCCAACTCATTTGGAAAATCTAACTCATAGACACCTTTCCCAACACGTTTCAAAATTTGGTACGGTCCCACATACCGGGGACTAAGCTTTCCCTTCTTGCCAAATCTCATCACACCTTTCATAGGTGAGATTTTTAGATAGACCTAATCATTAAGTTCAAATTCTTAATCCCTTCTTCTAACATCGGCATAAGACTTTTACCGACTTTGGGCCGTCCTCAACCTCTCTCTAATGAGTCGGACTTTCTCAATGGCCTCATAAACTAGTTCGGGACCAATTAGAGCAATTTCACCTACTTCAAACCAACCAACCGGAGACCTACATCTCCTACCATACAAAGCTTTAAAGGGAGCCATACCGATACTTGTGTGATAGTTATTATTGTAGGCAAACTCTATTAATGGCAAGTGGTCATCCCAATTACCCTTGAAGTCTATCACACATGCCCTTAACATATATTCTAATCTTTAAATTGTACGCTCTGCTTTCCCATCGGTTTGGGGATGAAAAGACGTGTTAAGCTTAACCTTGGTACCAAGCCCTTTTTGGAATGACTTCCAAAAGTGTGAAGTAAATTTAGTACTCCAATCCGAAATAATAGATAAAGGAACCCCATGTAACTTCACTATCTCTCTTATATACAACTTGGCATAGTCTTCCGCCAAAAAAGAAACCTTGACGGAAATGAAGTAGGCTAATTTTGTCATCTTATCTATAATGACCCAAATAGAATCATGTTTCCTTCTGGTGCAAGGTAAATCCACTATAAAACCCATATTGATCTCTTTCCACTTCCAAGTGGGGAAATCTATATATTGGGCTAAACCTCTAGGCCTTTGATGCTCCGCCTTAACTTGTTGACAATTCGGACATTTGGCCACAAATCTCGCAATATCTTTCTTCATTTCGTTTCACCAATAGACTTCTCGTAGATCACGGTACATCTTGGTGGCTCCTGGATGAATAGAATATTGAGAACTGTGGGCTTCATCTAGAATTTGTTCCCTCAAACCATCATTATCCGGAACACATAACCGACCTTGGTACCTAAGCACCCCATCTCCCCCTTGGGAGAATGCCTCAACGAACTTCTTGAGTACCGACTCTTTCAACTCAAATAATATAGGACTAATGCCTTGTTTAGACTTTACATCCACCACAAAGGATGAAATGGAACCATTACGGACCATGACACCACCCTTGGTGGAATCCACTAGTTGAAAACCTAACCGGGCCAACCTATGCACATCACAGACCTATTCTTTCCTTTCATTCTCTACATGAGCCACACTACCCATTGACAATCTACTAAGAGCATCCGCTACCACGTTAGCTTTGCCGGGGTGATAAAGGACACGCATGTCATAGTCCTTCAATAATTCTAACCATCTCCTTTGGCGAAGATTCAAGTCCTTTTGACGAAACACATATTGTAAACTCTTGTGATCGGTAAACACATCAACATGCATCCTATATAGATAATTCTTTCATATCTTTAAGGAAAAAATGACTGCCGCTAACTCAAGGTCATGGGTAGGATAATTCTTCTCGTGAACTTTAAGTTGCCTTGAAGCAAAGGCAAACACCTTACCATTTTGCATAAGCACACATCCCAACCCAACTCTAAAGGCATCACAATATACCATGAAACCATCCGTACCCTCCGGTAAGGTCAACACCGGAGCGGAGGTAAGTCTATCTATCAAATCTTGGAAACTTTTCTCACAAGCTTCCATCCACATAAATTTAGCCTTCTTTTGAGTCAAAGTCACCAACTGAGAAGCAATGAAGGAAAACCCCTGAACAAACCTCTTATAGTAACCGGCCAAACCCAACAAGCTTCTATTGTCGGAAAGAGTTAGAGGTCTAGGCCAACTCTTGACCTCATCCGTTGATTTGGAAAAATAAAAATGACTTTTTTTTGAAAAATCAATTTAACTTATGTTTTGAATAGAAATTGAATTTTCAAATAGAGTCACCACTTAATTTTTTTAAAAGAAATTAAGAAAGCTTGAAATTTTTTAAAAGATTTAAACAGACTAAAATCAATTGAAATAAAAAAGGGGTTAGGGGTTCAATTTACATTTCGAGAAGGTATTTGGCACTCAGAATGTCCGCTAACTTGCGGTTGACAAACGATTTGACTAAAATTTTGACTAACTTGGAAAAAATTAATTAAGTAATAAAAACTCACTTTTTATGGGAAGGGAAATAAACTAAAGGGAAATTTTAAAGTAATTAATTCATATGTTGCAAGACAACTAAAATAAAATAAAACTAAGTAATAAATAAAAATATAAATATTTGAACATAAAAGGAGAAATGACTACCTTTTGGGAATTAATTAAGTTAAACGAAAATCAAATAAGAGGTTAGTTAATACAACAAATAAAAATATAAAGGAAGAAATATTGAACTTGGGCTATTTTTCCCAAATTCTCAAATCTGATGGGCCCAGATTTATTTCCCTATCCTAAGTCTAAAAATTGGTCCAAATAATGGACTTTGGCCCAATTCTTTCAAGTACCTGCAGTAACTTCAAATGGGATTTTGGGCCCACTTCCATGTATATTTTGCTTATATTGGGCGTATACGACTTGTATCCAACCCATTTTGGGCTGTTCGAAACCTGTATTTCGACTTAAACCTCGTATTTCTGCATTTTTCAACCTGTATTTCAACATTGTCGTCAGTACACCAGTGTATACAACAGGTATACATCACACATACAACCCTTTCTTTTAGGCTTTTAGGCTTTTAGGACTTGAAATCTGCCTCAATTGCACCTGTACTTCGGTTTTGACTCCAAAAGCAAAGGATTGAGCCTCCTTGGCTCAAAATGAAATGCAAGGAAAGAATGGGAGTCCAAATGACTCAACCCGAGGGAAATCATGCAAAGAAGACAAGATGATAACGATTAGGACAAGAAGAATGATCATAACAACTTATCACAAAAAAAGTAAACATATGAAGACGAAGCACGAATTCCAAATTAGGCATGATATAATTCTAGATGACCAACTATTGTTCCAACTTGGTTCCAAAATCTGGACATAATCAATAAAATTTTAATTCAAGTACTAACAAAACAACACCAAAATAGTGATCAATCTTACTAAGAATCTGCTAATGCATATTTATCACTAGAAAAAGGAACAATAACTCAAGTAATGAATTCAAACACACAATGAAAACTAATACAAACCCAAAAGTAATAAGACAAAATAAATATATTTCACACCAAAGACTAAAAGAAACTTAATAAATGCATACTGTGAACCTTAAACTGCTACATGACCAACATATACACTAGAAATTTAAATCATTTCCATGAGGACTTTGCTAATGCAAGCCACAGATAAACATGTAAATGGTATGCACAATAAGAAATGAGCAGGCACGACTCAAGTTGGGAACAAGAATATAATTTTAAATACTCACATTCTGGAAAACAACTTACTGCTGGTCTCAATCCCCTTTTTTTTAGAACACGATAGCGATGGCGCATGACGATTGATACATAAACAAGACAGAAATCCAGAAAATAAGACCCAAGGAGAACTCAAGACAAAAATTATCAGATTATAAGATGCGAGATGGAATAAATAGCAACATGATATTAAGGAAAACTCGAGCTAAACTAATACTCTATTAAGTAGGTGACAACCATACCACTTCAAATCGAAAACATGGAATAGAACTGGAACTAAGATGACAAGAACATAATCAGTAGTATGAAGCCATGCTCATGTTGACAAGAGAACTCTCTCACATTAATGAAAAAACTATCAGCTAACCAGAATTAATGAACGAGTCCAAGCAACATGTAATCGTCAAGTACTAAACGAGTTTAATAATTTCATACTACAAAATGATCCCAAAACAACTGAGTCATATTAATGTGAACAAAAATTACTCCCTCCGTCCCATTTTATATGTCACCTTTTTACTTTACACTTGCATTAAAAAATGATGTAACTTTACCCTTTACCCTTATTTAATATTTTCTTAAGTCAACTTTATAATAAATGATTAATACATTTTCAAGATTAATTAACTACTCTATCAAGAGTATAATAGACCAAATATGGTAATTTATGCATAAATGTTATAAAATGACAAGTATTGTGGTCTAGCTATTTATAGAAAGGGATGACATATAAAATGGGACGGAGGAAGTACTAATCTATATTCGAAAATACACAAGAGAAATAACGAAATGACTTCTTTGACACTTAAGGACATATAGTCAAAATGAGAAAATTATTTCAGCAAACAGACACAGAACAGAATCATGGTGGTCAACAAATGATCAAATCAAGCTTAAGGCGAGCATAACAACCGTGAATTCGAGGAGAACATAGACAGTGATATGAGCTTAAAATATAATTAAATCATCTAGAAAATGAACACACACTAGCATTTTAGAAAAATAAGATGAAGAGAATAACACAGATCGAACACGTCACGTATAAGCTCATCTCAGAATCTGCAATCAAACCAACACAATGAACTCAAAACAAACAAAGGGATTACGAGTTGTTTACCTTATTCTAGGCAGCGACTAGGGCAAGACGAGCTAAGCTAAAATGATCTTTCACCACCAAAGCACGATTCCTAGAATTCCAATGAGCAGCAAGAATGTTGTGTTAGGAAAAAGAAACTGAAAACTGAATACCCTCTATGATATTTGTTGGGTTTTGAGTTTACTTTTGCCTCAAAACCTATGTATCTCTATGTATCATTTCCTTAAATCGACTCAAATTCCTCCAACCCCAAGCAATGAAGAAGGAAGAGGTTTGTATAGAAGGCTTCTATGGTTCGGAAATAGGGGAAAAGGGCTGAGAAATTCGGATTCAAGGCCCATGAATTTTGAATTCCAAAATGGAATTCTCTAAAAAAAAAACCAAGAATATTCCAAAATGATTCTTATAAATCGAATGGATTGGAGGCGAGGTGGAGGGCCTTAATTGATCCAGTATCCTCACTATGCCACGCAGCTCAATTCCAAGGTGCAAGGATGAATTTCTTGGCTGGAAGAGGCACTGGAACAGTACCATTGGAGAGAGACGTTGAGGAAGAAGACAAGAAAATCATACTGGGTAATTTTTCTTGCTGCTTCTTTCCGTGTACTGCTACGTCTACGAACGTGATTAGAATAGCTCGAATTGACGTCGTTTGATTGTTGCCATGTTGAAATTATTTTGTCCGTTCTGGGTTTTACCATTGGAATGAGCTGCTTGAATTAACGTTGCTTGCCTTTGGAATTTGCCACTATTGGCACCGTGTATCTTCCTCTGTTATTCACGTTGCTGCCAGCCGATCTCTTGAGGAATCGAGAGTTGGGCCGGGTCAAGGCTAACACTGTGGGCTGCTGGAGTTAATTGGTTGAGGAATTGGATAGACAATTGTTACCTACAATTGGCAATATATAGCCCTATATTAATTAACAAATAAAAAATTGGCACATATTAGCCTAAAAGTAATATATAGACATTTTTTAAATTATTATTTTTAGAATAATAAAAGATATTTAATATCATCTCTCTTCTAACTTCCAACTATTACTCCTTAAAACTAGCAAAAGATTATTTAGAATTATCTCTCTCCTTTCAAATTATTACGTATTTTTTAAAATAGTAAAATAAAACTAATTTCATCTCTCTTCTAACTTCCAACCATTTCTCCTTAAAACTAGAAAAAGATTATTCAAAACTCTCTCCTTTCAAATTATTTCGTATTTTTAAAAATAAGAAAAGAAAAATAATACCATCTCTATTCTATCTTCCAACCATTCGCACTTTAAACTAGCAAAATACTATTCAGAATTATATTTTTTCTTAAAATTAGCAAATAATATTTTGATTATGATTATTCTTATTTCAAAGGTATTCATTACCTGCCAATTATTTTGCCTTTGAACTCAATCCATATTCACTTTACAAATTTGTATACCTTTGTTTAAATTGGTATTCATTAATCCATATTCATTTAATATATTGGCATACATTTGTATTGGATACTTTTGTTCGTATTCATGATAAATTGGTATACATAAATATATTTATCTGCATTAATATCTTTCAAATTTTACATAGGTATACATTTGTCTTGGATACATTTGTCCATATTCATTTATCAATTGGTATACATTTTTTTGCATTAATATCTTTCTAATTTTACATTTGTATTGAATACATTTGTTCGTATTCATAATAAATTGGTCTATATTTATTTGCATTAATATCTTTCTAATTTACATAGGTATACATTTGTATTGGATACATTCATCCATATTATTTATAAATTGGTATACATTTGTTTGAAATAGTATCTTTCTAATTTACATAGGTATACAGTTGCTTGCATTACTATTTTGGAATGCAATCAACGAAATTCATTAACAAATTTAGACAATTTTACATTGTTATGTATTCGTGTGTATTCATTAACAAATTTAGATACATTTGGTGGAGACAAAATAAATATTCATAAATATATTAATTAATTATTTATTAAAAATTGAAAGAACGTCAATTCCAGAAATCACGAAACGTTGTAATTTTTGGGGGAAGAAAACGTTGTACAATTATAATACAAATACGAAAAATTCTAAAAAGAAAAAAATCTTGCATCCATCTACAAGATAAAGAATGTAGAAAATCTCAACTTTTTAAAAAATAACCCAGACAATCAATATAAAAAATATTGGCATGATTTGAGTTACTTATTGTGAAGAGTTATTGTTGTGATTTATCTTTAAATGGAGATATTTTAGAGATGAAGATAGAAATCCTAAACTTGAAAGAGGGAGAAAAATGAAAGAAAGAAAGAAATAGAGAATTGAAAAATACATAATTTTTTCTATGACAAATTATAAGGAGAGAGAGAAAAATGAACAATAAAAGCAAACGTGCTAACTACTAGGAAATAGAGAGAGAGAAAATCAGGAAAAAAAAATGTGGCTATTTGATGCCAAATAAATATTAAAAGAATCTTTTTTTTCTAAAAAAATTTAAAGGGCTATTTATTGCCAATAAAGTCTATAGGTTGTCATGCTATGCCATTTTTTCTTTATTGGTTGGGATGGGAATTGAGGCAATAGTGGCTGCTGAAAGGTGGCCCAAAATTTGGTCTTAAGAAGGGTAGAGGAAGAAAGTTAGATTTGGCTAAAATTGAAATAGAAATTAATTAACAATTTTGCCAAACGGATAAAAGAGGTAACCAAAAAGAAATAATATTAGAAGATTCGGCTAGAATTCAAATAGGACGAATTAATATAATTAATTTACGAGCTTCTTAATCTTAAAAAAATAAACATAATTAACTTACTTATGAAGTAATTAGTTCAAAAAATATAAACTAATATTAAATGAGCTTAATTAACAAAACACTTAAAAAGCAAAATCTTTTTGAAATGAATTTTTAAATGTTCGTAAAATGTAATAATTATATATATATATATATATATATATATATATATATATATATTGTTTTTAAAATTATAAAAATGGTCAAAATTGCTTCAAAACTTTTAAAAAATATATTTTTGAATTTTTGTAAAACTAATTATTCCAAATCATTGAAAATTAAGAAGCTCAAAAGTTAATTCTTATCGGGGAGGGTCAAAATTAGGTGTCAACATCCGTCTTCTTAGGATCTACCTCAATACCCTTGCTTGACACAATATGATGAAGGAATGCTACAGACCTTAACCAAAACTCATACTTGCTAAACTTCGCAAAAAGTTGATGGTCCTTAAGAACTTGCAATACAATTCTAAAAAAAACAACATGCTCATTCTCACTCCTTGAATAGATCAAAATATCATCGATAAACACTATCACAAACATGTCAAAATTTTGTCGGAACACTATATTCATTAAGTCCATGAACGCTGCCGGAGCGTTAGTCAAACAAAAGGCCATTACAAGGAACTCATAGTGACTATGTCTTGTTTGAAAAGCCTTTTTGGAATATAAACCCCTCTCAACCTTAATTGGTGATAACCCGAACGAAGATCAATTTTAGAGAAATAACTAGCACCTTTAAGTTGGTCAAACAAGTCATCAATTCTTGGAAGGAGATACTTGTTCTTAATGGTCACTTTATTCAATTGATGATAATCAATGCACATTCTAAGAGACTGATCCTTCTTTCTAACGAACAACACCGGAGCACTCCATGGAGAGATACTCGGTTGAATAAAAACTTTGTCTAGCAAATCCTTTAGTTGCTCTTTCAACTCCTTTAACTCCACCGGAGCCATTCTATAAGGAGGAATAGAGATAGGTTGTGTATTCGGAAGAAGGTCAATACAAAAATTTATTTCCTGCTCGGGAGGAATATCGGGTAAATCATCGGGAAAAACTTCTGGGAACTCATTAACTACCGAAACCGAATTTAGAGAAGGGGTTTCGAAATCCACATCTCTCACCCTGAAAAGATGGTATATACACCCTTTGGAGATCATCTTCCTAGCTTTAAGACAAGAGACAAATTGACCTCTAGGCATAGAATTTCCCCCCTTCCATTCTAAGATAGGCTCATTTGAAAATTGGAACCTAACCACCCGAGTTCTGCAATCATAGAGGCATAACATGCATACAACCACTTCATACCCAAAATCACATCAAATTTTAACATATCTAACTCGACCAAATCCACCAAAGTAACCCTATGGGGCAAGGAAATGGGACACCTTCTATAAACCCTCTTAGCCACCACAGTATCACCAACCGGGGAAGAAACCAAAAAAGGTTCTAATAACATAAGGTGTCACAAAGTACAAAGTAGCACCGGGATCCAACAAAGCATGCACATCAATAAGAAAGACTTTTAGCATACCGGTCACCACATCCGGGGAACTCTCTTGGTCACCTCGGGATTGAAGAGCATAAAAGCGATTTTTCTTGGGAGCATCAGAGTTTTAACCGCTAGGAGGAGCTTTCTTTCCCTCCCTTAATTGAGCCTTAAGCATTGGACAATCTCTCACCCAATGACCACTCTTCCCACAACCATAGACACCATTCGTGCCAATTAGGCACTTACTATCGTGCTTCTTACCGCACTTAGCACAAGTAGGCTTAGACATAGAAGATCCACCAACATTTTCTCCTTGAGGCTTAGAGTTGGAAACCATTTCTTTGTTGACCCTTAGAGCACTAGATAAGCCTTGGTTGGATAACCTTTGTCTAAACCTTGGCCGACCTTGTCCATCGGACCTAGAATTGGAGAAATTTCCATCACCGGTTCTAGCTCTCTTCACCTCTCTATTCTTTTTCTTGAGCTTTGACTCCTCACTTTGTTGAGCGTACACCATGAGCCTTGAGATATCCATGTCATGATGGAGCATTGACGTACGTCATTCTTATTCAACTAAGTCGGACACACCCGTTAAAAACCTACTCATCTCATCCCTTGAATCCGACACTAAAGTTGGAGCATACTTGGACAATTGAGTGAATTTTTGAGAATACTCTTTCACGCTCATACCTCCTTGACGAAGGTTAATAAGTTCCTCTACATTAGCTTCCCTCAACTCTCGGGGAAAGAATCTACCAAGAAATGCCGACTTGAACAATTCCCATCCTACCAGGCCCGCTCCTACTAGCCTATTGCTCTTCCATTGAGTATACCATACTTGAGCAACACTCTTCAATTGGTAAGCGGCTAACTCCGATTTCTCTACCGAAGTCACCTCCATAATGTCAAGTATTTTGTAAACCTCTTCTACAAATTCTTGAGGATCCTCTCCCACTTTGGAGCCATGAAACTCGGGAGGGTTCATTCTAGCAAAATCCCTAACCCTTAAAGTTGTCGAGTTCACACTCACCTAAGCTACAACTTCTCTATAGGCTTGAGTCGTAACGACTTGAGCCAACATTTGGATAGACGACCTAAACTCCGCATTAGTAACATTCTCCACCATGGAATCAACCGGAGCTTGATTATATTGAGGAGGAGCTCATTTATTCACATTGTCACCCTTCATTCTTCTTGCATTAGCCGTTCGTGTATTCATATCCTGAAGACACAAGAGAAGGATTAGGAGAGGGACTTTATAAAGTTAAACTCTAAGGCACGACTTCAGAGTAATGAAAGAAATGTAGTTTCCTAAACATCTTATAGCCTCCCACTCATAAATGTGGTGTGTTTCACACTTATGAACAAGACTCTACTAGACATGGCTTATGAGACATCATCCTAGAATCATTCTAAACCTTGTGCTTTGATTACCAATTTTTCAAGACCCAAGGGTTCCCCCTAGACGTAACATGGCATATAGAACCCTGAAAGGTTCCATGTAAGCCACTTAGTATATCATAACATAAAGCATTTGAACAATAGAGAGTAAAAATGCATTTCAAGTCCAAAATTTTCATATGGGAAAGCAGAAGTCAAGACTTGTCTCAATTAGCCATCTATTACAACCTTTGAATCAAATAGGGTCACAGCCCTTACAACATAATCCGAAGGTCAAATATAAGAAAAAGGAACTACGAAGACACCATCCGTCCTTAAATCATGAGCACTCACCACAAGCAAGGAGAAATGAACAAATCCAAGCTCTAGCCACAATGAAGATCACCTCAAACACCGGACCCTACACTTATGGAAAATGTAGGAAAATATGGGTTAGTACAAAAATGCACCAAGTATGATAGCCAAGCATATAACCATAAAAACATGCTAAAAAGGACATTTTAGTTGAAAAGCATGCATTTTACCAAGTTTCAGAATCATCATGTACATTAATGTAAAAGCATAAGTCATAAGCATACTCATCATATAGATCATCACAACATAGTAAAAACATACCATAAATACGGTCAAAGCATACTTGTGCAATGCATGAATAAGATTCCATAATCTCACCCATGCTAATTAAATCTTCTTGAGTAACCATAGTTCATAATTCACGTTCTTGTTCATATTTCATCATGGTTAGAATAAGCCTTAACTTTCATCTCATATTCAGTATCTACTCGGTGTTAAGCATAATTCTAATTAGGTTCAATTAAGTCTTGACTTAAGTTCATATTTATGGAAGGATGTCTTAACACTCAATCCAACATAATTCATAAGATAGCTCATAGATTCTAGCCTTTCAACCTTAGAACCATCATAAGAAAACCTTTCACATCATGTTTATTATGTGTTCATGGGAATAGTCTTTCAATCAACATAACAACATTATCATAATCATGGACACCTAATTCATAGTCATGCATAAAGGTGTATATGAGGATAGTCTTTCAACAACACAACAATTAGATCATAATCATAATATCTTTACTCTCAAAGGGTTCTTTAAGCATATTCATCATTCTCATAATCATGCATAATTCACATACTTTGCCTTTCAAGGACCATATATCATGTTGCATCAACGCATCTAGAATTACTACCTTAGGCATGGATATAATCATATTTCAAGTAACCCAATCGCTACTTGCATAATGTTATAACATTCTTCTATAATTAACAAACCAACATTTCATGGGTTCTTGGCGGATTTAATCATAAATCAATAATAAATCATTAATTCAATCATAATACATCATAAATCAATCATTAGAAACATTTTTTAAAGGAACCCTTGAGATTGAAATCACTAGTTTTTTAATTGAGTTTGGAGGGACTCCACGGATGAATTTTATCAATGGATGAAGAGCTACCATACCTTATTGATGAATTACGAGGAATTTGAGTTGAAACCCTAGCTTTATGAACCCCCTAGCTCCACTTCCTTCTTCTTCTTACTTGAAGTTCTAGAGAGAGAATATTTGGAGAAGATGAACTCTTGGGTTTTGATTTGGATTTCGGGAAATAATGGGGTAAATGGGTGTATTTTGACTTAAAAAAGACTTATATAGGTGTATGAAAGTAAGGCAAAATGACTTCACTTTGATAGAACTTAAAAAAGGAAATACTCAAAACACCCCTCACTTTAAGTGAGCTGTCAGGACACCATGAGTCATGGTCATGACCATGAGTCGTGGTCATGACCATGAGCCATAGTCCCACTCGTGGTCTTGAAGCAGTGGCTAGGCACTTTGTGCCTGTAGATCACAAGCCCAAGGCATCTTCACGAGGGGCTCCACGAGTCGTGGAGCAAGCCACGAGTCGTGGCCCCTCTTGTGGCCCCTCTCGTGGACCTTGAGGTAGTAACTAAGCCACTTTGCCATCCAGCCTCAACCCCTAAGTCATCTTCAAGACCACTCCCACGATCCGTCTAAGGCTTCACGAGCTGTGAAATGGCTTGTGTGGAAGGGCCATTTTTTATGAAGCCTAAGGAGGCTACTGCCTCCACCTCCACAAGTGGTACCAGAACTCGTGGTGTCTACTATGGGTCGTGGTCCTGGAGAGCATTGCCTTGGTCAAAATTGGCTGCCTTGGCTCCTTGCTTTGGCCCTTGCCCATTTTCCTTGGCTCTTGACCTTCTCCCTTGACATTAATCCTCATATTTCAGCTCTAGTTTAGCCTATTAGTTTCCGAGGTGTTACACGGACCGATTCGTGTGATATGTTCATAAATGAGAACGACCCACAGACGTCCACAAAGTTCCTGATATGCTTATGGGGATCCTCATGAGCCAGCCCCCCAAAAAATCCTTTCAATTGTAGGAGCTGAAGCATTGTGCTTGTGATGTGGAAAACAACTTTTCCTTCAACTGGAGGTAGACAAATGGCACCAACGCCACCCACTTGGATTGGGTCTTTGACATCATTGAGGTTCCCAATGTCATCTTGGTGCCCCACTTGGCTACCATTACTTCCATTTACGCTAATCTCTTCCTCTGTTCAACACAAGCAACACAAAATCAAAAACTAGAATAAGTAGATTTAACTGCAACTAGAGAGAACACAATTTAACTTCACTAAAAGAACGTTTCAAGCACACCTCTTCCAATTCTAGGTGCAAACGATCGCTAAGCAGTATAAAACCCTACGAAGAGTTCGGGTCGAACCCACAGGGAGTGGTACGTGTTCAAATTCACTCAGGAAGTACAAACGTGGTCTAATAAGCTATAGGAATAGAAATTATCGAAAATGACATACAAACAAGTTGAAATGGGGTGACAATAAATGTCAGATTGGGGGTTTTGGTTTGCAATTATCAACGACAACACAAATACACAAAACTTATTTAACAATATAGAGAGGAATTCTTGGGATGTGATCGATTATAGGCAAATTTTGCTATATGGGTAATTGCAACTACTAACGAATAGCTAAACATCAGTGGGTAGGTTGGACTATGAGTGAAATAGCTTTCTCTCAAATAACTACTTCAATTTAAGTGATTTCTCCTGAACATCAACAAGCTTAACAAATAAGAACAGCCCAATACCTTAATATATCTTCTCTCTCGGGCAAGATGAATGGGATTAGATTTAGAATTCACTCTTTTGAGCTGAACCCAAATAAACCCAATACCCACAAACCATTAATCAAAAGCTTTCGTTCTAAAACCTCTCTCTCTCGAGCAAGATAAGAACACAAAATTAGAACTGCATTTGCAACTACAATTCATAAATAAAAACACAGCTAATGATTAAACCCACTTCAATATAGCATTTAAATTAGTAAAAATCAATACCCATAAGCTAATTCAACCCATAATCACATAATCACACCCCAAGAATTGGAGTTTTAGCCACACATCATAAAAACAGAAAAATAATTACCAAATGCATTAGCCATGATGTGGGTAAGAGTATTCAAGCTTTTACAATGGTCTAAATTGAAGAAAATCAATAACCCACTTGCAAAATATCCAAATTGAGTCTCAAAAAGCCTTTAAGTCTACTAGGAAATTGCCAAATTTTCAAAGAAAACTATTCTAAATGGTAGCAACCCCTCTTTAATTTACCGTTCAAAATCCTATTTATAGTCGCCAAAAATTAGCCATGAAAGGCCATTAAGAGAGGTAAGTCGGGTTTGCCGAGTGGTTCCGCGGACCGCACTTTACTCTTTTCTATCGCCTTTATGCATTGGCTCTCAGGATCCTCAAGTCCTGTAACTTTGGGTGATCAATCTTGTCATCGTGGAACTGATCGATGATTCACCGACTGCCCCTTTCCTATCACCGACTTGGTTTATTCCCTCAAGGTCATCACACTGGAACTTTAGGCGGACTAAAGAGCCACTAGGCGAGTCGCCGAGTGGTCTTGGCGATCACCAGGCTCTCCCTTCTCCACTTCTTCAGCTTGTTTTGTTCCTTTTATCATGTTAGTGTCTTTTCTTTGCTCCTTAATCAACATACTTGAAAATCAAGACTTTAACATCAATTTACAGCACAAGTTTGGCATTTGAGGACACTAAAACTATCAAAACAAATCCCTAAATAAGTCCAAATCTAGGACTCATCAAGTACTAAGCTTAAATGTGGTGTTATTACGCATTTGGTGGTTCTTGTTATGAGCCCAAGGTTTGTTGAATGTGGTGGTAAGGAGTAAAATTCTTGGGATGAGATTTCCAATAGAGGTATAGAACCCAAACCTTATGATTTTTGGTTAAGTTTGAATATAGTAAGAGAGTACCGTTAGACTCAGACCTTGACAAAAGAGATCATGCACCCTTATGAGAGCTATGAGTTGCAGCCAATGAGGTATGGTAATAAGGAAAAAAGAGCATAGTCGAAGAGTGTGGCTAAGAATAACACCTAGCATTGATATTACCCCAGGTATAGTATTCATATTCCTACTTCATACCCAGACTTCCTTTGTTTCAGATATGATAACTTCAGAGAGAGAGTGGCTATGTTCACAATAGCACCGTTCTTGACTTAGGTGCTATAGGAAGTCCTAACTCTTGGTATGAATTAGTTCAGCCTGTGTTAGTAGGAAAGTTCATGAGTCAGAGCAGATGGTAAGAGTGACCCCGTTCCATTCCCAGTCCAGCCGTCATTCGAGGACGAATGATCCCAAAGGGGAGATATTGTAACACCCCAAATATTTTTAGCTAAGACTCATACCATTCTTCGTGTGTCAACAAGATTTTACCGAGAAATTTTAAATTTTCTTATGTGTTAAGACCACTAGATGTAGCACCTCGAGTTCCAAAAAGAACTAAAGAGAAATTCATTCAAGTCATTAGTAAGTTCTTTTAAGTTTTGGGTCAACTTCAAACGACCATACCTTTTAGCACATAATGAGTTAGGTTTTCCATAAGGCATAAAATCAAATATATTTGAGTCCTCTTTCCAATGCCACTGAGTTTGCTATAATCCGAGTTCGTATGAGGGAGATATACATGTTTGAGTACAACCTCTCTGGTTAAGGCTTTTCCATCCGAACTAAGGAGGGGTATTTTTGTCTTTTCCTTACCCCCACTTAGTCTATGCGTAAATTAACCCCAATTAAGGGTCTAAACTGATTAGAATCAGTTTAATTCACCCCTAAAAAGTTTAGGGCTTTAGAGAGAAGATTCAAGAGGAGAAACATTTCAAGGTTTCAAGCGTTCATCCAACATCTCGCCAAGAACCTAGTTCTTTGAAGTATGTAAGTTCTCATAGTGTTTCATTCGTTCACCCACACTCCAATCATGTGATTTTTATCCATAAATTCATCTTGAGGTTGAATGGTTTGAGTTCTTGAGGTTTTTTCTTCATTCTTTATTAATGGAATCTTGTTGAGTCTTGAGGTGAGGATCTTTCGAATGAGGGTTGTTCATAAGGTATTTTGAGTGGATTTTCATTCCATTGTGTTGGGTTAAAGAATCTAAGGGAGTTTGGAAGAAATCAATCAATTCTAGGTGAGTTAGGGCAAAAAATCAAAGAAGAAGATTTGTTGGGTTTCTGTGTTTGGGCTAGGGTGGCGCGCTCCCATAGTGCCAGGGGCTTCGCGCAACGCGCCAGTAGTGCACCCAATTAGACCCTCGGTAAATGGGGGTCTGGCTCAATGTGCCAGTAGTGCGTCCAATCAGACCCCCAGTAAATGGAGGCCTCACACGATGAGCCAGCAGTGTGCCCTATCAGACCCCTGGTAAATAGAGGCCTGGCGCGATGCGCCACTAGTGCGCCCAATCAGACCCCCAGTAAATTGAGGCCTGGTGCGATGCACCAGTAGTGCACTCATTCAGACCCCCAGTATATTGAGGCCTGGCGCGGCACGTCAACAGTGCGCCCGGAGCGTCAGGCCACTATTTTTCTCTGTTCTTCGTTCTGAATTCATTCTTTCAAAACATATCTTCGCTCTCTTCCTAATTTTAACTATCTAAACTACATATAATTATTGAGAAATCCTATATATCCTAATCATGATTCTTGAATTCATAATTCAAAATCAAGATAGAGTTAAGAGTAAATTTTGAGAAAGTCCTTTGAGTCCTTTTGAGAAGTCGTCTACAATTACTTATAACTTGTTTCAATATTTGAGTAAATGAGTATGATGATAAGAAGAGTTTCATTTATGAGTCTATATTGTAATTGAGATCTTTGAGTCGATTCGTTCATGCCCATAATTCCGCATGAACTCCATAAATTGAGTATCCTTGAGAGGAGAAATATCATTGAGTTGTGTGTTTCGAGTTCTTGAGTCTTGAGTTTTGAGTACTGAGTTTCCTTATTGCTATTAAGATCCCTGAGTTGAGTCGTTCATGCCCATAATTCCACATGAACGCTATGATTTGAGTTATAAATTTTGATAAACTTTTTAAAGCCAACACTTGAGATCTTAAACTATGTTTTGAGAAAGTAAAGATGAGTTTCGAGAAAAGAGTTTCTAAAACATGATTAGTATGACAATCGAGTATGCCATCAGTGTATAAGTATTATAGTATCTAGATATACCATCTATGTTTATGCCATATGACTTCCCGAGTCATTAATGATCATATTAAAATATGATTTTGATATGTTTTTTAGAAAGAGTTTTCAAGTATGAATTCAGTAATAGTATAAGGGGACTATGTATTCCCTGAGGTATCAATTTTTACATTGGTAAAAGAGAAACTGAAATTTATGAATGAGTTATTAGTTCAACAGATATTTCAAGAGCAGTTACCTCTTTTAAGAGGGTAGTTTGACCAATTATCTCAAACCAAAGGAAGATTTATATTTTTAAACATATGAACATGAGTATATATTATTGGGAGTAGTATTTAGCACATATATGGGGATGAGTTCAGACAGCTCAAAGCCCTTTTAAACCATATATGCCAATATGGGTAAAGGGTCATACTTTTTATATGATTTCTTACTGCTTTTTAAGCATAGCTTAGTGGATCCACTTAGTTGAGAATGTCTTATACTCCGACAAGGTATAGGATAGTTCTGACAGCGTGGGTGAGATGTTGTATTAACACATAGCTCATAGTGATGGTTGTCGGTTAAAAAATCTTCCAAATAAGAGTTATTATTGTATCCTTACATACAATTGAGTTATTATTGTATTCTTACATACAATTGAGTTATTATTGTATTTTACATACTATTGAGTTATTATCTACTGTTTAAAAGTTTTTCATATATTGCATCTTTTATTGTTGTTTTATCTTTGAGTTGAGTTGAGTATCCTTGAGTTGAGTATCTTTGATTTGAGTATCCTTGAGTTGAGTTGAGTATATTTGAGTTGAGTATCTTTAAGTTGAGAATCTTTGAGTTGAGTCGAGTTCAGTGAGATGAGACAAGTTAAGTATGTTCCCTTCTTATCAATTCAAGCTTATGTTTATGCTTTAGAATTCCCTTTACATGCTCGTACATTCAATGTACTGATGACATTTTTCCTGCATCTTTTTATGATGCAGATACAAGTATTTAGGGTGATCGACAGACACTTTACTGATACCACTTGCAGTTACAGATAGCTTTGGTGAGCCTCCTTGCGTCTGGAGGGTTCCACTTTTACTTTCAGTTTGTTAGGATGTCGTGGGTCTTGTTTCGATAATCCTTCTGTAATAGTAGATGCTTCATATATAGTTTAAAGATCGAAGAGTCTATCATCATTTCCTTTGTTGTTGGAATGCATTGAGTTCTTGAGACATTTAACTAATACTTGTTAAATTATTTTCAGACAATTATTTGAGTTGAGTTTAAATTGAGTTTTCAAGTTATTTATGCATTTGGAGTTCCATTTTCCTTGAGTAAGTCTTCCGCTTAGTAATGAGCCAGACTACTTTGATCTTGTTCTTGATTTATCTTTTCACATTTCTTTCATTTCGTTGGATTGAGGCTGACTTGTCTTGGTGGGAATAGACAAGTGTCATCACATCCATTTTTGGGTCATGACACATTCATCTTTGGCGGCATCTGAAATAGTGGTCATGAAATTATGTATTTGTGCACTTTGCTCCCTGATTTGGGTTAAATATATAGCCCAAATTAATTCATGAAAAATATTATTATAATATTTTATTTTATTTTATTCACAATAGCTATAATCATAATAAACAAAATATTATTCGGTAACTAAAAAAATAATAAGGAAAACAACAATTAACTTTTTTTATATAATAAGATGATATATCTTACTTATATAATATATATCATTGCATCTGGGTTTTTCACATAACTCCTAATATTATCTATTAGTTCTAGCATATTAGTCATACAACTTATTAAATTACAATAAGGTTGTTTAAGCCTAACCAAATAAGTTTCTCCCTTATCTGCCTTTAATCCCTTCAAAGCAAACATAGGTGGAACTGTCCATTCTTCAAAAAGTTTATCATCTTTTAGCTTTAGTCCTTCCCGAGCTAATAGGTGAGCCACTATGTTTTGTTTCCTGAAATCATGCTTGATCCGGAGATCCTCCAGCTGGTGAAGCAACTCCCTACAATAATTTTTTTTTTTAATAAGCCTCATTTCCAAATTCTATCATATTTATTACCTCTGTTGAATCTGTGGAGATCTCCCTCTCTTGAATGTTTAGGGTTTTTGTTAACTAGAGACCATGTACAATGGACATAACTTTTGCAGTTGTAGCACTGCAAATGTTTATTTTGGAACAACCCCCCTCTATCGGTTCCCATATTTAATAGCATGATCCACCTCGATTGGTTAATTTTAAAGAGACATCTATATTAATTTTATATCCATTTATGGACAAGGCCCATGGTATATTTTTAGGTCTAGTAGTTGTTATCTAATAGATATGTTTTCTGGTAGAGAAATTATCCTTAAATAGGGAGAGAAGTAATGGACAATGGTCTAAATGAGTTCTAGGTAGGTGAAGGACTTGGCCGTCAAGAAAACTCATTAGCCAGTCATTATTAGCAAGAAAGAAATCAAGTCACTGAAATATGAAGCTATTTTTATTTTTGAATCTACTATTTAACCAAGTGTAACGATTACCTTTAAACCTTGTATCAATAAATTCACAATAATTTATTACATCACAATAATCCCTAGTACTAGAATTGTTGAGGGGGTTTCAGTCTAGTTTGTCAACGTTATTTAGAAACTCGCTAAAGTCCCCACTTATTATCCATTTTCTAGAGTAGGTGTCCATATGTGTATGAAGGTTATCCGCTAGATTTTTTCTGAAGTAACTGTAGAAATTGGCATAAATATAACTAAATAGACAAAAATCGTTGTTGTCACTTACCTTGATCATTGCATGTATTTCTTTCCCGGTGATTGCAATTTCATCAAGCTCCAACAAGTTATCTTCCCACAGAACGACGATGCCACCAGAATTGCAGATTGATGAGACCTCAATCATTTTGTTGAACGAAAAATCATCCAAGAGGACTTGGTGGCTTTGCATTTTTGTTTCTAACAAAACTACTAAGGGTGGTTTATGACAATCTAGTAAGGATCTAAAGTTTCTCCTGAAATCTGGACCATTACCTCCTGTATAGTTCCATATTATTAAATTCATTGATGTGTTTAGGCTTGGTGGGGTTACTATAAAGGTATTCTCTACGGTCATTGTTGATACATTTGGATTGTTATTCATTGTTGGGTTCATTACTAGTATATAGTTTGCTATGTCGGGGTTGAAAGGGGTCATGATATCTATCGAGATTTTTGATATATTTGATGGACACACAAGAATGAATTTTTTGTCGAACTTTTCTTTGTAAACCATTACTTTTGTTTCCTTAAGAACGGTTATTTCTGTTCTTCTTTCTCTCATTATCTGTAACGCTTCTTCCATTTCTGGAGTGTTGGCATTCTCTGGTTGTACTGAGACTAAATTTACTGGAAGAGGAAGTTGGGATGTGGTTTCTATGTTGTTTGGGACCTGGTCTCCTGTGGTGCCCATCAAGCCTGATGGGATTATAGCTGGGAAGAATGGATATCCTTGAGAAAGATCCTGCATCATCCAATGATGAAAAAGTGGATCCATGTTCTGTAGGTTTTGTAAAGCAAGATGAAAGGGTTGGGTCTCCATCGGGGAGAAGATCTGATGAGGAATCGGTAGTATGAATTCCCATGTTGGGATATAAAAGAAGGGAATGATAGGGAGCTGGTAATTGAGCGGTGGGTGGAGCATGCTTGAAATCCATAAGTGATTGTTGTAGGTCTCAACCGCCATTCTCATGCCCTCTGGGGCTATCTGGGGCATGAATGATGGGTTTTGAACTACAATCGGTACTTCTTGATTCTCCATGAGTACATTGAAGATCAAGGAGTAACCTTGTAGGCTCATTTCCAACCAGGATGTTAGAGGAGTGGAGGGGATTAGAGGGGTAAATATGTAAATAGTAGTTGCCTCTACATTTTGGGGGTTTACTAGGTAGAGAGGGAAGGGATAGTTCTGGTTCATCGTGCGAGATTTGATTTGTGAAGTAGTGCTTAGGGGGAGTTATTTGCTTATCCTTTTTTTAGATTGTTGAAAATAAAACAAAAAATACATTTTTCACGAATTCTTGTATGGAATTCAACAAAGAGGTCTGGCATACGCTGTCTTTGAAGCTTTTTCACCCGGTATAGGTGTATCTTCCAAGATACACAAGCACTTCTAGTATAAAACTACTAGCCTGAAACTAACAAAGATCCACAAAAGAAAACTCAGCATACTATAATATAAAAAGAATAAATAAGAGGGAATTTCGCGTGATCTCGTTTTTTTATCTGTAAAAAAATGAGACATGACTTTATATAGATGAGAATCATCTCATCAGCCATGAGCTAGAAAGTTCCAACGGTTATATTCAAATTAATAACAGTCAAAAGTAAATATTAAATCTCATTAATTAGCCATGAGACTAACCACCTAATTTTGAAACTGACAAGAAAATGAATTCAATTGATAATAAGGAATTGAATAGTCGTTGAAGATGTGATAATTTGTGATATTGTCAAAGTTCCTTTTGAGATACTAGAATTATTTTTTTAATAGAGAGTGCAATGGAAGTCTGGGTTTTATAAAATGTGGACTATGACTCATTATTTAGCACATGTTGAATCGGTTCATCTTAACCCAAGCAACATCTGAGTGATTTAATTACTATTTCATTTATTAACTTAACCCATTTTGATTATTCTCCCAATTAATACCTCATACAACAACTATTAAATCTCAACAAAATAATTAAACCAATAGTTTTAATAATACATAAATTTAATTCTAATAATAATGACATAAACAGACTAAATTTTGAAACTGTTTCTACTTTCGGTCAAATTTGTACTACTGTAACGTGATCCGTTGTTACTAAGGGTCACCTTGTGTGGAATCTCAGAGTTCTAAAAGTGTGGTGGGAAATTTTTTAAAATTTGAGCATGCAACAATTTTTGCAAAAATTGAGTTTTAGGTTAGGCAGATGTCAACCCGCCATAGCAGGAGGTTTCCCTCTCTGGAGGCACCGCTATAGCGGTCAACAAGCGTTGTAGGAGGTGAAAAAAAATCTACAACCTAATCAAAGTGTCATTTTTTATTTTCCTCCCACTTTTGAAAAAAAATAAATAGACGAGGGCTACTCCAAAAATCCCCCAAAGGCACCCAGGGCAACAAAGAAATTGGTGGTAGATTTATGGTACAAGGTAGGTGGAAACCTAAGGAATTTCAGTTCTTCTGCATCATGATTTGTTGTAATAGGGTCATAAATTCATGTGCAAGGTTCATTAGGTGATGCTTGACAACTGGGTAGGCTAGGTTTTCTTTAACTAAGTAGTTAGACCTGTTTTACTCATTATATCTTGTACATATTTGGTGATTACATACACATGCCTTTGGGCACAGAATCTTGATGGTTATAGGTTGTTGCTATGGCTATTAAAGCAGGAGATGTGATAATGACTAGGGGTGGTTCTCTAATTCTTGTTTAGCCTTGAGTTCTCTTGTTAGGATGGTATGTGTTGTCCTTTAGATATAGGTATGCATGTCTACTACTTATTGTATCATTTGTGTATGCATAATGAGGAAACCATAAGAAGGAATATGTAACGACAACATACTTATAATCTTATAGAATGAACCATTATGTGACTTGTGGTTTAAAGTTTTATTGTTCATGATGTTTCTGATTGCGCCTGATTGTATGTGTTTAATTTTTGGCTCTAGTATCACTCCTAGTATAGGATATCCCCATGGTTGGCTCGTACCACGCCTTGTATATACTAAAATTTGGCTTGGATGTCATGCCTGGTGTGGGGATATCGTTATAATTTTGGCTTAGGTACCACGTAGTACACTAAGTAAGGATGAGTCATGTACCAAGTATGTGTATATGGTTTATGAGTGAACCTAGTTTACTTCTATGTAATATAATTGTTGCATGTTGGATCTTTGAGTGGTACGTATTACTTGTATGTGACTATGTGGGACATGGTTTATGTTGTTATATGTACGGGTAAGGACTAGAGTCCGGGATATTTATCATTTGTGATGGTTGAGGTATGTTATTTGCTTATTGGTAGCTCAGGGTTTATTCTGCATAACTGTTTCAACTAGTGAGTTAAGTTTGTAGGGACTCAATTCTTATTTGTTTCTCAATTGTGCTTTCTATTTATCATGATGAACTTGGTTATAGATGGGGTTGGGTTTAACTGGATGGATGAGTTGGTCTAAGGTGTGAGTTTCATGTATTCTTCGAAAAAGGGCCAGGAAGTGGCATGAGAAAGTGTGAGACGACAGCATGTTGACTGATAGGGCTAGTGATGGCCTTATATTCATTAATATTAATGTGGTAGAAGGGTTTTGGCTATGATTGACATAGAGGCATAGGAACAAGGTGCACTAGTTACGACATTATACCCAGGGAAGGTAAGAGGATGTTTCTAGAGAAGTGGATCAGTGTAACTTCAATATTGCATGTTTTCTTTTGATTATATATATTATATTTTGTGGTAGGTTTGGATTGACCGATGATGCCTACCAGTACGTGTGTTTGTAGTGATAATACTCTTGCTATGGCACTTGGCATAGTCTGGTGACATGAATTCAGTAACGTCTTATAATTGAAGACAATGATCATCTCTGACAACATCTACTCCTCTTTCATTATGGTGGGGTCGTGTTTGATTTTCTTGTATAAACATCACTCTTTTAGTAGCTCTTGTACATTTTTAGACTAGTTCCATGGGGAATGTTTTTATTCTATAGCAAAAGGAGTTTTTATTAAAGTTTGACGTTTTCATTGAGTTTAAAGGTTTTAAATAGCTTTTGTACTAAATCATTTATTTTCTGCATGTTTAAATTCAAATTAGGTGGTAAGGGTTCTCCTATATATGTGTTAGATTAGGTGCCCGCCACATTTAATCTTGTGGGGGGGGAGTATGAAGCATTCTAGGAATCTATCTCAGTTCTTCACTCTTTTTGTGCGGTCTGTCACTTGTGGTGTGGATTGACTCCAATTGGTATGTCTGGATTTCAATTGGTATCTCGACGTAGTAATCTGGATGTTGTGGTCGCGGTTAAAGGTACACAAACAAGGGAAGGTTGGAACCGGAAAAGTTCCAATTCTGGCCTTAAGGGTCATGTGAATGTGCGTATGGTGAGTTAGTGGTCATTCATGATGCAAATTTTAGGCCTTGAACTAGATTTAATTGGTGATAGATGCTTCATGGTTATTATTATGTGGATTTCATTGCTTGAATAACATCCTATGTGTAAATTGTACTTTCTTGAATGATTGAAGTTGTTATAAGATTATTGAACATGTTATGTGTATTTCTATCTTGATTTTATGGCCATGACGCAAAATTTGTAGTAATCATGATTGGAGTGGATCTTGGAATCCGGAATGAGTTTATGCTTCAAATGATTGTGACACTTGTGTCTTGGAACAGTCTTGGGGTTGCATTTTTAATGGTAGGGTGTTTAAAGGGTTAGTACATTATGGGAGTGGGGAAATGTTGATGAACTTCAAAACTCAGGCAAAAAATATCTCGGGTCTCGATAGCGGATGTAAGACCACTAAAACACTTCTGCTATGGTCGAAGTCTCCATAGTGGTGCTCTGGCGTTATAGCGCTCCCCGCGATAGATGTCTAAATGTCGTGATAGCGGGGAGAATCAGAGACTCAACTCTATTTTCCCCTGTTTCAGCTTCCCTTCCCAATACATATTATATCACCTGTTTGGTTCCTATCAAAGCAGAAAAACAACAGAAATTCATTCAAAACATCCTAACATAGAACCAGGGAATAAACTATCCCCAAAATAAGCATCCATTTGCTGCCAAAACAAGAAAGCATAAAAAGATGTCTTTTTCCCTAAACAGGGCAAACCAAAAACCAATATCGAGTATCAAAAAGGTGAAGTAATCCTAACTAAGTGCCCAAATCACCTTCATGGGGAGAGGTATTCTACCTCAAGCTCACAAGGAAAGGAGAACTTATCCAAGTCTTCCGGCTCCAACTAGGGCATCTTTTACTCCGGGGAAAGGTATGTGAACATGACCTTCATGGTCTTCCATTTATGAGCAAACAGATGGTCCCGAGAGTGTCCCATCCTCTTATAATTATCAAGCTCCTTGCGGAGCGCAACTATGTTCTGAGAAAGAGTAGATGGGACTAGGGTTCCATAATAATGGCCTCCATGTAAATTCCGATTGCAGATAAGTCAGCCTCGAGGCAGCTGCTAGATACTGAAGGTTGGGACTAGATGTCGGTAGGGCCTACATCAATGTTCTTATCCTCCTCTGGACATACTGCAGCTCGGCTGCTCCCCACTTCGACTATCTTCTTCACTATTAAGGGGTTGAATGCACCGTTATGCTCCACCTTGTAGTCCATATCATCTACATGCATCCCTTGTTGCTTGCATAGAATAGACACTAGGCTAGAATGGAAATGGTACTTCTTGCTACCGCGGTAGACATCATTCAAATCTGAAACGAGCTGCTTCCCTATATTCAATAATATCCTATCTATGATGCAATCTACCAGTACAACCCGGGGATAGGTCACATCAATGAGGTTGCCCGATGGATGCATCCTCCGGCCATCTAGTGTCAACCACCTCCAGGCCTCGAGCAAATAGTAGTGGCTAGTAAGACCCTCAGTAGCATACCAGTAGACTACCTCCCAATATTTCTCCTTTATTAACGTGTTATGTAGCCATGTTAGGTCTATCTCCCTCATCTTGGTAATGTAGGGATAAGGAGGAACCTCTGGGACTCCCAACTCTAAGTTCATGAACTGAGCATCCACCCCTCGAATGTAGATAGTAAAGGTTGGGGAATCAAAAAATTATAGGTAAGTGGGCATAGAACTCCAAGACCCACATGTGATGATAGGGAGGGGTCACTGCCAAATGACACCAACCGACCTCTTGGAGCCAGTTATAGAAGATGGGAGCCTGTTAAGTCACTCCCCCTTCTTAAATCCCACTCTATACATAAGCCCATCCTCCGAACCTTAAAAAATCTTTGTCTATGAACTACATCAAGAAATTTTTGGTAGGGGATGTCTGGGCCGTGATTTGTTCCTCAACTAGTTCCATTTGTTAACCTACTATTTAAAAATAATGGGTTAGGAAACCATAGAACTTTCCAAGGAGTGCGTGCGATTTAAATTTTGCATTGCGTAGCCTAGGAGGGTAGTATTATTTTTTCCCTCCCGTGATAGCGGTCATGGTGGCACTATAATGGGAGTAATACTGATGTGAAATGTGCCATGGAGAAAGGTGCTACAATGGGCTACTTCCCACTATAGACACCTATTTTAGCGAGATGCAAAATCGATATAGAGATCTTCATTGTTCAAGAACTGTGGCGGCTTGTCAATGGTTCTCCTTGGCCCAGAAAGTTCAATTTTTGACAATTTCTCTACAAATAATAGTGTTCCTAAGGTACTCCCCACTCATACATGCAAAAATCTAGTCATTTCAAGTCTTAAATTATACCTGAATCTATGTTTTCTTCAAGAACAACCCTTCAACTTCCCCACTATTTTGAAATCAAATTTGGCCCTTTTTATCATGTCCTTATGCCTAGAACATTGTAGTGGCATTATAAACGTAAGAGGGAAACCCCATGCTTCAATTTTTTTGAAAATCAAGGCGTTATTTTCAAAATTCAAAACCAATCCAAACCCTATTCCTCTCCAACAATTCTTAGCATGCATCCTATTGAAGTACAAAGAGTAAAGAGAGATGCTTACATTGATTTTCACATTGTGGACAGAGTAGTGGGGAGGAATTTGAGAGTTTATTGAGAGTTGGAAGAGGGAAAATGGGCATAAGAATCAATTACCCTCCCTTTTATGTTTATGGTTTGTGTGATGCAACTATAGAGGTTGTGCAGCCGCTATAGCGGGGTTATGGTTGATACAGCGGGGCCTAGTGTAATGGGTGGGATATAAATTTTATGGTGGTTTAATGAGTTTGAATTTTCTTTGTTGATATTCTTGTGTATGCGGGCCATGGTAGCATCATCTCACTTCTATAATGTGAGTGCATTCTTAGGTGTAAAATCATATGGTAAACATCGATAATTGGTCTATCTTTTTCTATCAGGATAGTCATTAAGGGAAGAACGATAGGTAAATTTGTATCTATAATAACGATTTGATCTGTCGTTACTAAAAGGCACCTCGTCCGGAGTGCAGACATCTGGTAGTGCGATGCAAGAATTTTTAAAATTTGAGCACGCAACATTTTTTTCCCAAATTGACTTTTCGGCCAGGCTGATGTCAGGCCACCATAGCAATCTTTAGGCGCTATAGCGTGTTGACTAAAAATCTGCAATCTAATTAATAGGTTATCTTTTATTTTCTTCCTAATTTTTAAAAGAGACAATTTTAGCATCTCAGATATTTCTAAGATAAGACCCGAACCATTTTTCATTTGCATATAAGGTCGTATCGAGTGATTATTAAATTTTCCTAAGGTGTTAAGGTCAATTATTTAGTGTGGGAACAAATTTGGAGATGAATTAAGGTCACAAGTATCCCCTAGCACAAAGTTGAGTTGAAAGTTTCCTTACCTATTGAGTTTTGATATATCATTCTATTAAGGTCAACTTCAAACAATCATATCTTTTAGAATATAAAAATTTAGGTGGCCCATAACCTATGCAATTAAAGGGTTATGAGTCTTCTTTCCAACGCCACCAACTTTGCTTTACTTAGTGTTTGAAGTAAAAAATTTGCCTATTTCAGTGAAGCCCTATCATGCAGTCATTGTTCCTCGACCAGCATTAGGGATCGTGTAATGTTCCACGAACCCTGGAGCCTCTGTGAAGGCTTTCTGCGATATTTTTCCAAAAACTTCATGCACGTGTTCTAGGCTTATTTTGGTCCTTTCCAAATCTTTATATCCCTATTCTAAATATTTTGGGTATTTTAAAGGAGTATATCATTCAACTAACTAGTTTTCCTCTCATAATCATCAATCTAAACATTCAAGTCTCCAAAAATTCTCTCAATACTCACCAAGGGTTCTTCTTCTCCGTCAAGAATCCTAAAACTTTCATGTCAAAAATTCAAGATAAAAAGAAAATTCTCAATCCAAGGTTATCTCAAGTTTTTCCACTCTAAGAACTCCATAAAAGAGTCTCTTTTCTCAAGATCAAGCACCAAGATTCCAAGATCAATGACTTTCTCTAAGAAAGCTAGTGTTCTTCCTCATGCTCAAGAAAAATGCAGTCTCCACCAAAGTTTTCAATCCAATAGATTTAAAATCAGGTATATAAGGTTATTCATAGTGTTGGACATCTAAATTTAGTGAGTAAAGAGATAAATTTAGGGTTCTCCCTAATATTCCACGAATTTTGAATTTGGTTTGTGTTTCGTATTCTGAGTGTTTATTTCTTAACTATTGATATTATGATATTCTATGCATTTCGATTCTCGAGTTGTTATTCATGCATATATTATCACATGAACCCTAGTTAATGGGATTTTTGTTGAAAGCTTTTGATCGATTATTTCCATGCGTTGACTTTGAAATTTATAGTGAGATAAAGTATATTTTTAAGCATCATTTGAGATAAGTCTTAAGAAAAACTAATGGTTCCAAATATATTATTTTACATTGAGAAAATAAGTACTATTTTAAGAAGAACATAAATATTTTTCACAAGCATTTTCAGTCAGAAAAGTAAATATCAGTTATCCTTTAAAGAGGGTCTTTTTGAGTACTAACTCAACCCAATGAGTATTATTATATGAGCATTAATGTATAAATTTTGGGAGTAGTATTTAGCACCAATTTGGGTAAGAGTTAAGAAAACTCAAATTTCATAACCTACGCCACTAATGTAGATAGGATTGTACCAAATTCGGTGACGACTCACAAGCCTCAAGAAGGATTTTTATATGGATCCTTGAATTAAGTTGTGTCATGTACCTTGGAAAGGTATAAGGAGGTTCTGGAAACGTGGTCAAGATGTTGTGTTATCACCAGGCTTATAGTGGTAGTTGTCGGTTGGAGAAACTCCCCAAGAAATAAAATATTTTACTTAAGTATTTACTATCATTGCATACATGTTTATAAAGCTTTTAACGATTTCATTTCATATTTATGATTTACTTCAGATGAGTTATTTTCAGTATTTCATGCAGTTCATTTACTTGTTTCATTCTATTTTATTACATACCGTACATTTGATGTATTAACATCATTTTGTGTTGCATCATATTATGATTCAGTTTCAGGTACTCATGATAGCAGATGTTTAATAGGGTTTCCTTCCATCACCCGTTGGTGAGACCTCCTAGCTTCCGGAGGGCTCCAATATAGTTAGTTCAGTTTATTTGATTTTTAGTCTATGTTAGTGGAGTAGTCAGGTTGTTGTGAGTCCTATCATGTAACCTATCTTAGGTTAGTAGAGAATTCATAGATAGGCAAAGTAAGTGAGTGAGTCAGTTCATTTTTGAGTATTCAGAAGTTTTAAACATTTTTATTATTTTTAACATTATTTATATTCAGGCTTATTTCAGACTTTTGCATGAGATATCTTTTATTTATTTTAAATATTCATTTTATAATGCTTTCTTATGTATGTATAGATTTTTCCTTAGTAGTCATCCAGGAAAATGGGTTCACTTGTGATCAACAATGGTTCTGAGTGCTAGCCACATCTAGGGTGTAGGCTTGGGTTGTGAAAAAAATAAACGAACACAACTCCAGAAATCCTACAAAAGCTCCTGGGGTGAGGGAGGAATTAAGGGAAAGATTTATCGTATAAGGAAGGTTAAAACCTAAGGAATGTTGGTGTTTGTGCATCATGATTTTCTCTCGTGGATCCATAAGTCCATGTGCAAGGTTCATCAGTTGATGTTTGGCGCTTATGTAGGCTAGGTTTCCTTTATCTGAGTAGTTAGACCTGTTTTACATTATTATATCTTGTACATGTTAGGAGATTGCATGCATGGGCCTTCCGACATGGAATCTATATGATTATAGGTTGTTATGGCTATTAAAGTGAGATATATGATACTGACTAGGGATGTTTCTCTAGTTCTTATTTAGACTATAGTTTCCTTGTTAGGATGATCTTCCTTGTCCTATAGATATAGATTACATATCTACTACTTGTTGTATCACTTGAGTATGCATAATGGGGAAATAATAGCAAATCATATATAACGACAACATGGTGATAATCCCATACAATAAACCAGTTATGTGACTTGTGGTTTCAAGTATTATTTTTCATGATGTTTATGATTATGCATAATTGTCTGTGTTTCATGGTTGGCTCGCGTATATACAAGATATCCCAACAGTTGAATCAAATACCACACTTGGTATATACTAATAGTTGGCTCGGGTACCTTGCCTAGTTTCCAAGTGGTATTGTTCATTGTGCATGATTATTTGTGATTGTTAGTTGGCTTAGGTACTATGTTAGTACATTAACTATAGATGGCTTTGTACCACACCAGTACACAAACTATGGATTGTTAGAATACCATATTGGTATACTAATAGTTTGGTTTTGGGTTTCGTGAGAGGACCAGGTATCTGATTATGGTTCCATTAGAGACCTAGGTATTTTCCTTGTGATCATGTGGGACATGCATCTAGGTATTACTGTTTCATGACATGTGACTAAGAGTCTATATGGTTAATAATTTTTTATATGTGTGTTTTTTGTGTTACTACTTTATAGTGAATTATTTACATTTATATCTTAGATCGGTGATCCTACCAGTACACTGTGGTTTGTGTATTAATATTGCACATGTTCTTTCCTTATTGAGTAAAAGGCATCTTCCAACGGTTGATCTAAGACCTCAATTAAGGGATTTCAAACTTTGAATCTAAGGATGAGCTACTCTTTCAGGTTTCCACGGTTTCTTTTGCATCTTCCTATCATTGTTTTTTAGACATAGACACTCGAGCGTTTGGTTTATGTTTAGTTTCAGGGTTGCATCCCCAGTTTGACTATTTACAAGTTTGGTATGATGACTTTCAATTCTTAGGGGTTTTTTTCTGCATTAAATATGTGTGGGTCTTCATTGAGTTTAAGGGGACTCAGTCCTTTTTTGTTGAACCAGTTTTATTCCTTATTTTGATGAACATTATTTTATAAATGGTGTGGGTTAGATTTGGGTTTGTCATTGGTTCTTCGACCTGGTGGTTTAGCATGGATGTCACTCACGATGGTATCGATCATGATAAACTTAGTATCAGATCCCTAGTTTCATTGATCTGGTTGTACCAAACTGAGTCTAGTATAGCCCTGTGGAACGATACAGAGATATTTGTACTTTTCTTCAAAAGGCTACAAGACTTTAGGAAATTCTTTTTTTTATCTTCCTTCATGCTATAACTTTATTTCAATTAGTATCTAGGAATTCAAATTGGTATCTAACTCTTCCACTCTTTTGTTCATAGATGTTTGACACTTGACCTAATGGCGCAAGGGTAGTAGCTCCAGCGGCAGAGACAATAGCTAAGCTTGTAGTTAGAGTATGTGGTAGAGGTAGTAGAAGAGGTAAGGGTAGGGGAATGGGCAGAGGAAGGGAAACACCCACCAGAGGTGGAGCTCAGGATCAAAATGCACCCATAGAAACAACCCTACCTCACCCAGGATCCTGTTGAGATAAAGATCGATGACGATACAGAAGCATAGGTAGAAACACATGCCGGATTTACAGGTCTTCCCCTTATAGATGTGGAGACTATTCAGTGGATACTAGCTTTTCAAAGTAGGTTGGCAGGTACTGGAGGAACTCACATAGTTTAGACTACGTAAATTCCGGTCACTCAGATTGTTATTGTTATTGTTCCTAAGGTGGATGGGGATATGGACGCTATCACTTTTTTCCGTCCATTGTTTGGCCCTGTGATGACTGGTACAGAATAATGAGTTGAAGATTTAGATTAATTTGAGGCCTTTTAGTTCAACAAATAGCATCCTTAAGGCATTTTTATTTCCATACCTGATAAAAAAAAATTGTAGTTCTGAAGGATTAATGACAAGGTAAGCATAAAATCATGTAAAAGGCTAAAAACATAGAAAAAGGGAAAAATGTGAAGTTGATGATCGCCAAAGGCCCTTAGTGACTGGCCAAACGTGCCAGACCTGGCCCAAATTGACAGAGTCGTCCCCTAAAAAACTCAAGGAGGGTCAGTTAGAATAAGGACCGAATGGCCACTCATCAAGCCATGTCAGTGAAATTACTATTGCTTACCAAAATTAACATAATCGTAGGACTAATTTGAAGGCCAAAAAGAAGAGCATAAATGTTGATCGTCTAATTGCCGAATGTGAATGGCGTGTTCCATTGGGTTTGCCAACTACATTTCAAACACGTGAAGCCTTAAAAAAAGAAAAGACCGCGAGAAGATAAAGTTGGCGATTTACCGAGTGAATCAGCAAGTCCGACTAACCTCGCCGATTAAGTTTATTGATGATATGTTGGCTGAGTTTTGGGTAAATTATAAATACCAGATAAGAAAGAGAATAATGCATCTTTGATCATACATTTTGGATCTTAGTTTTTCTGAAATTAGAGTAGAATATAATTTCTGTTTTCTTGAATGAGAAGCAACTTGTAAGCAACTTTTTTGTGGAATTTGGAAGTGGGTCTCCAGATTTGAAGTTGTAAATCAACAATTCCATGCCTGAGAATGTTTTTGGTATAATTTATTTTACTTTTAGCATGATTGACTAAAACTCCAATCCTATGGGTGTGTAAATGAAACTAGGTTTTGATTAAATTTGTGGAATATTGCGTATTCTTGTATTTTACTTTAATTACCATGAATTTGAATTGATTGTTATGTGTTAATTTATGAATTGAGGTTGAAAACTTAGTTCTACTTTAGATCTTCATATATTGCATGAGAGAGATTATATAAAGTGGAAAATTGATTTGATGCTTACATATTAGTTTTGAAATCGTTATTTGCTTGAGAAAGAAATTTGGCGTTTCATCTCTATATGCTAGACTTTCTCGAGAGAGAAGATCTATGTCAAGGTAATGGGTTGCTTAGTAGATTGCACATGGTGTGTCTGAGAATAACTCATATGATAAGCATGTTGTGATTGATAAATGCAATTTGTGTTTGAGATTGACCCAACCTATCCCTGGGTAATTAATTTTATTAAAAAATCACGTTGATCCACCTTTTTAAATCAATACCCACTTCTCAACACTCCTAGATTTTTATTTTGCTTACTTGTTAAATATTTGTTTTAGTTTATTTTGTCAAAATTAGTTACTAAACAAACTTAATTTGATAATTGGAATTTTTCCATCCTTATCACCATCTAGCTACAATGGATTAGATCACTCTTTGACTTCATAATTGAATTCTTTCATATACCATTCCCTATGGGATACAACCCTGACCTTATCATAAGTTAGGAAATAGATTACTAACAACTATTTACTTGTTTAATTATTCTACAAGTAATTTGAGTGTTATAAAAATTGTGTCATTACTGGGGAATGTGTCACGACCCAGGGGTACACCCTAGACGTAACATGGCGTACTTGACCCCGAAGGGGTCTCATACAAGCCCTTAGCATATTATAACATAAGATAATAGAAAAGTACAGAAATTTAAAAACTTTATCCATACAATCGAAAACATTCTTTTATAAAGCAAGCGGAAGTCTTACTACACTTTTGTCTCAAACCATCTACTAAAAACTCTTGAATAAAACTCTTGGGACACAGCCCATATACAAGTCTAAAACATAAAGAAATGACATAAGGAAATAATGGGTTTGTCCTCGAAGCTATGAAGACTCACCAAATCTTCAACTCTTCTTACTCCTTAGAAACCTAGCCTCCAAAGGAACTCAATCTCTGAAACCATACATTTGATTAGAATGTAGGCAAAGTATGCATTAGTACAAAATGTACCAAGTATGATAGCTAGCACAACATCATAAGAGCATCTCAAAATGGTTTGTCAACATAAGACATAATCATAAGAGATAATAACTTAATCATAGCATAATCTTCAACATAACCATCATATAATCATAAGTCAACATAAGACATAATAAATGAGCATAGGAGATACATCATGTTCATGGCATAGTCTTTACTTAGACTTTCATATTTACATACTTCAACCTTTAGTATTTCATATTACAAGAGAACTACTTCACAAGCCACCTCAAATCATACTTGTGCAAGGCAAGAATAGCATCCCATAATACCATCCAAGATAAGTACCTCATTTTGGTCATTCTTGGGAATAGTCTACATTCATAGTCAAGATTTAGTTTTTTATGTCATATACAAGTCTTAGGCTTTCATAAGTAGCTTCAAGTCATACTTTGTGCAATACATGAGTAGCATCCCATACTACTACCCACACTAAGCACTACTTTTGACCATCATACTAATCACCTTAGGATCTTGTTATTTAGCTTAACTCTCATGACCAAGGGAAACTCTCGCCTCTAGTCAATACTAACAAGGAAGGCAACTATGGCACAATAATATCTCAACATACAACTTCTAAGAAACACTTTCTTGATTAACCCTAAGTCATAGTTGTGCAAGGCATGAGTGGCATCCCATACTACCAATCATACTAAGTATAACCTTTAGGTCCTCATACTCTTACTTCTTGGTTTGGAACCTAGTTGCTCTTGTTAACTCTAGAACACTATGATGTACTCTCTTAAGCACATCTTAGTTCTTTATTAGGTTGAACACTATGAGACACTTATTTAAGCATGTCTAATTTCATTATTAAGATGGACCCTATGAGATACTACCTTAAGCATGTCTAAGTCCATTTATACTCTTGAATTCTATGAGTTACTTCATTAAGTCTTAGTTCAATTATGCTTTCGAACACTATGAGATGCTTCTTCAAGCATGGCATAGTTCATTGGATTTGGATATTGCTACTAGAACCCTTAACTCAACTATGCGAAGGTTTCCATCTCATGAGACCTAACTTTGGGAAAACCCACACTCTACTATGTAAGAGTTCCCCCTTATACTTGGATAGTCCTCACATCAACTAGGTGTGGTTCTCCTTTCTACTTGGAGCCTGGAACCTACCTTGTGTGACCTTCCATTCTCATTGCCATTATCCACTTGGGGCTAAGCACACACCCCAAGGTTTACTCTATTAAGCCTTGCTTAATACTCATGTCTCATGAAAGGATGTCCTTGACAACCAATCCATGTTCAAGTGATGTCATCACTTATACATTCAAATATTTATAAGGTAGTTCAGGTAATTATAGGCCTTTCACCACAATTCTACCTATGAGACTTATATTTGTCACATTAACCTTACTCTCAAAGCTCTAGTGATTCAACATTCATGACTACAAGCCTTACTCTCAAAGCTTCACTTCATCCTATCATCATTCATATCTAGGTCACAATATATTAAATCACACTCTTCATTATTGTAACGGCCCGTAAAAAATGAATAACTGAAACTAGAGCCTAACGACTTTGTGTTTGAGTGATGTGAGGTTTGAGGGTGTAAGATGTTATCCCGAGCTATGGTTGAGTGGTTTAGGGGTTAAATGTCAAGGTACGAATCCCCAAGGACCACCCTAGGAGTCCTTGAGGAGGACCCTTAGCCTAACCCCCCAAGACCCAAGGAAACTTGAAAGTTGCCTAAAGTTTGGTGACCTACGGAAGGGGACCAGGCCTCATAGGTCCATTCGCGCCCCGTGGATAGACTTCGTAGGTCAGACCCCAAAAATATGAGCTGCAACCATGAACCACGAAAGGCCAGGATGGCCCGTGGTCCAACCCACGGTCCATGGGTGGGTGGTCGTGGTTCACACTTGTGTGTGCTATCAAGATTCGGTCTAGCTAGGGGTCCTTCGGTAAATTCATTTTAAGTCTTCTTTAGTTGGGGGATGATTATTTTGGGTTAATTATGGTATTTTAAGAGTATTAAAATTATGAAACTCTATTTTCCAATTCATTATTTCAAAACTCAAAACACAAACCCACCTCTCCTCTCAAAAGTTCTCTCTCTAGAAACCTCTATTGGAGGTGAAGACTTCAAGCTTCCAAGGTCAAGACTTCATGTTTTTCAAGGTATTTTCGTGTATTCTTCCATAAAAGGTATGGTAGTTTTCATCCTTGGGTAAATTTCACCCAAGGAGCCCCCTCAAACTCTCTTTTAAAAGATGAACTTTCCCCAAAATTCTAGGGTTTCACTCAAGTCATGGGTTCTTGCATAAAAGGATTTCAAATGTTCAATTGAACTTATATTATTATGAATTTTTTGTTTTAAGGTGAATTATTAAAGAAAATTCCCCATGAACCCATGAATTCCCCCTAAACCTATTTTCATGAATGTTGGCCTGAATGAAGGGTAATTGGATGAATACTCTAATTGAATTTATGATGTTTTAGTTATTGAATTTAGTTAATATTCATGATAATTATGTCAATTGTAGTGTGTGTTGATAAATTTGATGTATGACTCTTGAAGGCCAAGTTATTATCAAATTACATGTTGAAGTAGAATTGTGCTTGATCTATTGATCCACTTGAAAGGTGGAGGTGTTTACTTACTATGTATATTGTGGTATTGAATTGATGGATATCTTCCTTTTACCTCTATATATGAAGGATCTATGTATGATAATGATGTAGAGTATATGTGTGTGATCTCAATAAAAGTATTATGATTATGTTTAGAATGTAATTGTGTTATTATTGAAAGGTTATTCTCAATTATGCACTCATGAATGATGATGATAGAATGTGAAGGGTTTCTATAATGTGATACTGTAACTTGAATTGGTAGGCTAAGGCATCATCTTCTTGCATAAATAAGAGTGATGTGGATTGATGTAAGTTTAATGGGTAGGCTTAAGGCATCCCTTTATTGTATTGATGAATGTGACCTTGAATGTTGTATCTTGAATTGGTAGGCTTAGGCATCCTCTTCTTGAATGAATGAAAGTAATGTTGATTGTTACACCTTGAATTGGTAGGCTTAGGCATCCTCTTCTTATGTTATGAATGTGTCTTGACTTAATGAACCATGAATTGGTAAACCTAATGTTGGTAGACCTTTCATGAGGAGTCTATGAATGAATGTAATGAACTTGAATCGGTAGACCTAATGGTGGTAGCCCTTTCATAAATGAATGATGAAATATTCTAGGCTATGACATGAACCGGTAGACCTAGTGTTGGTAGCCCTTCATGATGAGTCTAGAAACTAATGTGATGATAAACCTTGAATCGGTAGACCTAGTGTTGGTAGCCCTTTCATGTGTGAAATGATGAACCCTGTATCGGTAGACCCTATTTTTATGGCACCCTTCTTGGAAAGTCAATGAGCTATCCTTAATGTACCTTGAATCGGTAGATCTAATGGTGGTGGCCCTTTCTTGTGTAATGTACTTTGGGTCGGTAGGCCTAATATTGGTGGACCTATCAAGTACAATAATATTAATGAAAATGAAATACTCTATGGGAATGGAGGCTAAGCACCGAGTGGATATAGTAACATAGAAACTCTCCTAATGCTAGGCTAGGGTTCCAATGAACATCTTCCTATCCCATAACTATGTGCCCACATAGAATATTAGCTAGTGGTTTTGACCTACGCTAAATGTTACTAGTTCTACCTTAGGCAAGTAGAACACTTTTCTTCAGTGTGGGGTCATATGACACTGTATTCCATGATTTAGCTCTCATGGTCTATGTCGGTTAATGCCTATTCCCATCATCTGAGATGTGAATTATGGTTTCTTGATGAGTTCTATGAAATGTGGGTGGTAGTATGGGATGACATCCATGCATTGCTCGAGTAGGCTTTGAGAGGGTCATAGTGAGTTCCCTAAGTCTTAATGGCTAATGTATGAATGTGTCCTAAATGAAGCTAATGAAGAATGTTGACTCTTATATGCTTAAAAAAGATGATGTATGCTATACTTGGATTGTATTATGAGTTACTTCCTTGTCATGACTTATAGAGTATGAATGTGCCTTGTCTATGGTGACTTCACAGGAGTACTTAGTGTGAGTAGTAGTATGGGATGCTACTTGCACATTTCACAAGTATTACTTAGGGTTGTCTTAGGTAATGGTCCTTATGTGATGATATGACTTATGAAAAGTTTATGTCTCTTATGTATGAGTACTGTAAGAAGATGAAAAGGTTGAATTGGTAAGTTCACTTTTGGTGACCTTAAGGTGGTACTTTAGTGTGGATGGTGGTATGGGACACTATCCATACATTGCACAAGGTATAGCTTGAGGGTTACTTGAGGTGAATGTTTATTGTGAAAGTAATGGTTTATATGGTTGATTATGTTCTAATGTGGTGAAATGAATTGTATGTTGGTTATGTTTGAATATTATGCCTCTTATACTTATGTTCATGAAGTTTTATCGAAATGGCATAAAGGCATGACTTTCAAATAAAAGGTCCGTTTTAAGCATGTTTTTGCATGGCTATCATACTTAGTACTTAATTGTGCTAACCCATATTTCTTCCATTTTTCTACAAAGTGTAGGGTTTGTAGATGTGTTGTTCTATACTTGAAGGATAGGTTTCTAAGCAACTTGGAGTTGAAGACTTGGTGAGTCCTCATAGTTTCGAGGACAAAACCCACTATGTTCCCTTATGTCTTTCTTTTATGTTTTAGACTTATGTAAGAACCGTGTCCCTAAGTTTGTACTTAAGAGTTTTGATTCAAATGTCCTAGATGGTTTGAGATAAAGTATAGAAAGTTTTCCGTTTTCTTTTATGAAAAATGACTTCAATTGTATTTAAAGAAAAGTTTTAAATTATGCTATATTTTCCTATGCTTTATGTTCAAGATATGCTAAGAGGATTGTATGAGACTTTTCAGAGGCTTGTATGAGACCTTTCGGAGTCTTGTATCTCGAGTCGTGATAATTATTAGGTGACTTTTAGTCATAATTCATCATGTAAGATCAATCTCAAGCCTTACAAGTCAAGACCCATCACATTTACATTATTCTAAATCAATTCAAGTATATAGGTTTCTAACCTTAGACAATTAATACTCAAGGCATTAGTCCTAGAAGATCACCTATGAACCTTCAATTTCACCTTTCATGGCAAAGACCTACATGATTAAAATTCATCAATTTAGACTAGGTTAACCTTGGAATTCATATAAATTCATCATAATATCATGAATCAACACTAAATTAACCATAAACAAGTATTATCCAACCAATTGGAATCATAACCAACTAAACCCACACATTGGAAGAAACCCTAGCTTAGATTGGGGTTCTTCTTCATAAGTTTGGGGAAGAACTAGGGGACTCTATAGGTGGAAGAACCCATTTATGAATAAGATAAACATACCTTAATCAAATCCCTATCACAAGGTCTCAACAATGGTGCTTGCTCTTGATCCAAGCTCCAAGCTCTATCTTCTTCTTCAAGTCTTGGGTTTTCTAGTGAGAGAAATATTTGGGAGGAGAGTGTTTTGGGGTTTTGATTTTAGATGACTTAGTTAGTATGGTTAATAACTTAAAATACTTTATATAGGTGTATAAAATCCATATAAAATGACCCTTACTTAAAACTAGTTAAAAAGGAATTTCCTATTTTGACCCTCATTAGGCAGCCATGGTGCCAGGCTCCACGACAAGGCTCACGAGCGGTGGTGATGACCACGAGCCATGGTCCTGCCTGTGGTCCCTTGGTAGTGTCTTGGCCAATGATTCTTGGCCTCACAAAACTAAGGCATGACCACGAGACCTCCCACGATTTGTGGTCAAGACAACGGATTGTGGTGATGGTCGTGGTCTTAGGGCAGTGGCTAGGCCTCAAGGCCTTGCCTTCCACAAACCTAAGGGGTTTTCATGAGCCCCTTCATGAACCGTGGTCAAGACCACTGGTCGTGAAGGTGGTCGTGGACCTTGGGAACTGCTTGGTCAAGGTTGGGGCAGCCTTTGCCTTTGGCTTAGGTTTTGCCCCTTTGCCTTGGTACTTGCCCTTGCAACCCTCATTCAAACCCTAGGTGATCTTCTATACTACGGGGTCTAACACGTACCTTGATGTTTGACCACTAAACCCCTCATTCTAAGTACGAGAAGTCTTATCTATGATTCTAACCCTCATACCAAACTTTAGAACCCTAACTTAAGGTCCTAGTTTAGTCTACTAGTTTCCTGGGTATTACAGAATTGCTCTTAGAATTGATTTAGTGAAGTAATTTTGTGAACCAATTTGGTGTAGTAGAATACTCATACTATTTTTTTCATTGTTGTTCTCTTATAGATGATGATATGAGTGTCAGTGGAAATAATGATGCTAGTTAGAATGGGCAAAATGATGATGTCGGGTATTTGGATGATGTGAACTTTATTTCAATATAGAGTTTAGGAGCTATTCGGTCACCACCAACTATAGGGTATGTTATATTTCACAGATGAGTTGAAGGTGAACCTATCCATAACAAAAGGATAGCCGATCAACTCATCCTAGGCCGAATTATAAAACAACCATTTGAAATTGATTCAGCTTTCCTTGATGAGATGATCAAAACCAACTTTGCATGGTATACAAGGGAAGATCAAGTATCTCCCCTCAATATGGGCTTGACTAAAGAGAAATTAGAGAAGAACCAAGAGCGTGATGAGAACATGGCTAAAATGATGACTCTATGTCATGACCCAGGGGTACCCCCTAGACGTAACACGGCGTACTTGACCCCGAAGGGGTCTCATACAAGCCCTTACCCTATCATGACATAAGAACATAGGCAAAATTGCAGAAAATTTAAAACTTTTTGTACAATCGAAGTCTTTTATAAAATGAGAGAGTCTATACACTATGTCTAAAACCATCTACAACATTTGAATTAAAAACTCTTTGAATTCAATCTTAGGGACACGACCCTTACAAAAAAGTCTAAAACATAAAAGAAAGACATAAAGGACATATGGTCAAGCCCTCGAATACTATAAGGACTCACCAATCTTCTTCTTATTGATCTACTAAGGTCATAACCACGAGGATGGAATCCAATTTCTCCAAAACCTACACTTATAGAAAATGTAGAAAGATGGGGTTAGCACAAAATGTACTAAGTATGGAAGCCAGGTATAAAAATCCTTAAAACATGCATAAAAGGGACATTTTATTTGAAACCATGTTATATGCCACTTTTGAACATCATCTTTCAAATAGTTGGAGAATGTAGCTCATAAGGCAAACCATGCACAACTTATCATAGCATAAATGATATCATCATAATCACAAACATAATCTCCAACACAACCTAATGCAAACTCCAATCTTCACAAGACATAGTTCACATGCATAATTACATACCAAGAACATATCATCATTATAGAACTATCACATAAGCAACCCTAAGCCATACTTGTGCAATGCATAGATAGGATCCCATAATCCTATCTACACTAAGTATCAATTCTAGGCCACCATGATCATGAATAACACAAGTTCATATATCTTCATAGCATAAGGTACCCACACTATAACCCCTTTATAAGTCTACTTGTGCAATGTATAAGTGAAGTCCCATACCCCCACTCAAACTAAGTAAAACTCATTAAGAAGTCAAAAGTAGAGTTCATGTTCATAATTCATATAAATAATACATTTAATTCGTAATCACCATATCATAAGAGAGACATAGCATGCCCACTCTCAAAGTCTACTTGTGCAATGTATAAGTGAAGTTCCATACCCCCACTCATAATAAGTAGAACCTCTTGAGGAACCATACTAAATAACTCATTATCTTATCATAATTCATATTCTTATCATATAGGGAAATAGCCTTAACCGACATAGACCATGTGAGCTACATGGAATCCGGTGTTCTACCCCCACACCGAAAATAGGTGTCCTACTTGCCTAAGGTAGAACGTACATAATAGCGTTTAGGTGGATCCACTAGCTATATACCTATGTGAGCACATAGTTATGGGATAAGGAGATTACTCCTAGAAACCCAGAATACTAACGTAAAAGGTTTCCATCTCATGAGATAACTAATATTGGGAAGCCGGACTTTCTAGCGTAAAAGCTTCCATCTTACTTTCATATCCACTTGGTGCTAAGAATAATTCCCTTTAAAAGTTATATTAAGTCTATACTTAAATTCATGTTCATGATAGAATGCACTAGGCACTCAAACCAACATAACATCATAATGGATCATAGATTCATTAGGTGAGAATGTCCTTTCAACCTTAGAATCATCAATATGTGAGTAAACCTTTCACATCATATTCATAGTGTGTTCATGAGAATAGCCTTTCATTCAACACAACAAGATCATCATAGTCATAATAGTTCATGTATTCTAAAGTGTAAGGGTATGGGGAGAACTGTCTTTCAACAATACCACAATTACACAATAATCATAAGATCTTCACTTTCTAAGTGAATCATAAGCTTATACATAAATCTCAAAAAGATGTACCAATCCTCATAACTTTTCCCTTCAAGAGCCATGAACCACAAGCAACACCTTCGTCATATCATAGTAATATTCATGCATGGGGTGTATGTGTGTGTGATTGTCCTTCCAATGACACAACAACAACATTATCATAATAGACACTTTATTCTCAAAGTATTCATAAATATGCATATAATACCATAATCATACATACCCCTTATATCTTGCATTCAAGGATCATAAATCATGTTAAGTCCACACATCTAACATTCATTATATTAGACATGGATAGAATCATGACTCAAGTAGATCATTTACTTCATGCATAAACTCATGTGATCATATTATAGGTCATGTGGGTGAAGTCTTTTCACAATAATGTCATATGCTACTCAACCTACATAATATCTCCTTTATTAAAGCCATGGCCTCCTTAGTTCTTTCATTTTAGCTTTTACCCTTTAAAGCCCTAGGAGTCATCTTCATGTTACAAGACTTACTCTCAAGCAATGCCTCACATGTTCATCATGTATCCCTATTCCTCACGGTAACCTAACCACATGCCTCATTCTTGATCAATTGTAGTCATATAGGAGACATATAAACTCAATCTCAATACTACATAACCATGATCCCTCATACAATACCTAATCAAATTGGTTCTTGTCCACAAGTGTTACTCATAATCAATTCATGTCTAGGTTATCTAATCTAAGTCAATTCATCAAGAAGTTCATCAATCTAAGAAGGTCACACTTAAACATTCAATTTGCCTCTTTCATCACATAACCGTAGACTATATCAATTTCATCATAGCATCTTAGGTTAATCAAGTATACATGTAGAATTGTATTAAAATCATGCAATCACATCATAATCTACTCACATCCAATCAATTGGACCAACTTGCAACAACATTCATAATATAAAGAAGAATCATAGCTAGGATTGGAAAGATCATGGATTCTTGAAGAATTCAAGTTAAAATTATGTAAAATCAGTAATTCTTTCATAAACAAACAGAATTTGACCTTTAAATGCAACGTAACTTTGAAAGGAATCCATGGGGTTGAGTTGAAACCCTAGCTATTTGGATTTTCTAGACTTGAGATAAAAGCTTTTGAAGGGGCTCCTTGGGTGATGGCTACCCAAGGATGAAAACTCCCATACCTTAGGTGTAGAATCCAACCAAATTCGTATTGAAAGGCACCCTTCTTCAAGCTCTAACTTGATCTCTTTCTTTGTTCTTCAATGGAGGTTTCTAGAGAGAAGACTTTTTTAGAGGAATATGGTTATGATTTGGGGTCTTGAGATATAATGAGTTAATATGGTGTTTAATGACTTAAAATACTTCATATATATATGTGCTATATTAAACAACCCCTACCTAAAACTAATTAAAAATGAATTACCTAAATGACCCCTTGATTGGCCGAGTTGGGCAGTTTCTAGAGGTGTCATCCACGCCCGTGGACCTACGGACCGTGGATGCATTGATGCCCCATCCTGCAGGTCCGTGGATGGTGGCTGCAACTTCTCACCTTAGGTCCTGACCCACGACTCCCACCTACGGGGAATGGGTCCACATACTAGCCGTAGGTGCCATCCGTAGGTGGCCCCAAATTGACAACTTTTTGTCAAATGGGGCAGCCTTGGGGTTAGTTAGGGCCCCCCTCAAGGACCCTTCGGGGGTCATACCTTGACTAACCCATATAACCCTCATTCTAAGCTCGGAAAGTCAATATACAACCTAAAACCGCATATTAAACTCAAAAATAAACTCATTAGGCTCTAGTTTCACCTACTAGTTTTCCGGGTTGTTACATTATCCCCCCTTAGGAACATTCGTCCTCGAATGATACTTTAAACACTTTAGGGAAATAAAGACTCAATACTAGATTCCCATCATGCATCAAAACATCATAAACAATGCACAACACTAGGAGGAAACATCAACTCCACCTCAAACATACTCCAAGCAACTCAAACATTTAGGAACTACATCTACAAACTCATTATGCATCATAACCTCAAAATTTCTCATTTCATTGGAGGAATTTCCTTATCCAACTCATAATATGCTCAACATACTCGCACGGAGCCCATATGCAAATACTTCTAAAAACAAAGCATTATATTCAAAGAGGAATTTCTCAACTCCAACTAAAACATGCTCATATATTCTTCACATGAAATACAATAGGCAACACTTACTCAAAGCACTACATCATGAGGAAAACAATTCACATAAACTCATTTTCTTTCAAAACACAAGTTTTCATGAACATGCATTCTACAAAGGAGTCATGGCAACACATAAGCATATAACAACAATGATATATAGGCACACCATCTCCCCCTTGGGAGTGAGCCTATATTAACTCTTTTAAACATCTTCAATCACATAATCATAGGAGGAATTACACTTCCCCACTAAAATCAAGCTCAACACAACAATATGGAGCCAATGTGCCATTTCATCAAAAGTTTTAACAAGTCATGCTCATCAAATCATCTCATGAGGTCAATTATGCCATCACTATCCTAAAATGCAAAACAACATGAGGAACATGTAAATTATGAAAAAATCATTTTATACAAAATAAGAGTCTTTCAAAAACATGCATAACATAAGGAGGTCATGAAATTTTTTCTAAACCACACATGACTCCAAAACATAAAACAAGCCCAAAAAAGGAACTCTTGGTCACAATCTTGAATAGGAATAGAAGAAAGGGATGAGGATATTGATATATCGTGGGTTTATGGTATTTTTAATACATTTTACTTAAGATTTGTGTGCGTCTAGGGCCATTTTGTATTGGTTTTAATACATTTTTATCATGTTTGCAGGAAATATGTTCAGACGTGGAAATTATGAGACACAACTGAAGCATGTGCAGAAAGGGCATCTACGGAGGTGATCTACGGACCGTAGGTCCATTCACGCTCCATAGATGGTTGACGTATATGGGAAGGAAAGGCTTGAAGGAAATCAGGGAATTCTTGACTAAGTGTGGAACCACGGTTGCAAACGACGGATCGTAGATTGATCTACGGGCCATACTACAGCTCCATCAAATCCTTCAGAGAGGGGGTTTCAGTACCTAATTTTGAAGATTCTAAGTATGGAGCTACGGAGGAGGATCCACGAGCTGTCGATCAATCCACGGTCCGTACTGGTGATCCGTTGATTGAGTCAGAAAATTGGAGATTTTGAGGATTGGAAAATTGCCTAAGTCCTGAGCAATAGAGGGGACCTACAGACCGTAGATCAATTCACGGTCCGTAGGTTAGTGTCGTAGATTGAAACTGCGTCCTGAAACATTATTTCCTTATTTCATTTCCTTTTTAGTTAGGACTTGTTTTTCTATATATAGGGCATGTAAACCTCATTTTTGGGGGTTAGACTTTACTACTTTAGTTCTAGTTTTTGTCTTTGGAGATGAACTTTCAATTTTAGCAATTCTTGATTTCCTAAGTTCGTTCTAAAGATTTTGACTTTAAAATTCAAGTTAAGATTCCGGATTTATTCTTCTCATTACGTAATTTCACAATTTCTTCATCTAAAAATATGAATTGTGTTCTTGCTACTATGGGTAACTAATTCCACAACTAGGGTTGTGGGAACCATGAGCAATTAAAAAAGTATGAATAGTAATTAAGTAATTCTTGAATAGTGTTATTGCATGCATTGATAATTCTTTCGTTTAGAAGTCTTTTTAACGAGTGCACGCCTTAGAACTCACCTTGTTGCTACTTTCCATACCAAGGAGGTAGTTAATAAGAAAAGAATTATCAACATAGATTTAGTGTGATACTATCTAATAGTCTAATGTCGATTGGTGCGAGGGTGAAAACTAAGCCATACATCGATGTGATGTCTAATATGAGGTAAAGGTAAGGGTTAGTAAATTATACAC